>NWSH02000329.1:2773890-2828470 GCA_002382865.2 Heliothis virescens | reverse complement strand
AAAAAAAAAATCTGTTTCAGTTTCATCATGTATTATTATTTTTTATTTCTGAACAAAAATCGTACAGCGGTAAATATAATAAATATAAAAATTATATTTACCTACTAAGTTTCAATTTTGTCGTCATAAAAGACAGACAGGCATGACGAATTTATAAGGGTTCCGTTTTTTGCCATGCTGCTAAGGAACCCTAAAAAATATTCAAATCGAATCGATTCTTCAATTTTTTAAACCGGATCAGTAGTTCATGAGATTAACGCATTCAGCAAATAAACAAACTTACTCTTCAGCTTTACAATATAAAATGAAGATTAATAAAAAATATCCTTTGAATTTGAATATCGAATAATAAAATAAATTGCTTAAAAAAATACAAAATAAATTAAATCGTTATTTTTCACTAAACAATTTAAAAATATTTTTAGCTGTTCGATTATTCATAATACATTTCAATCGATTTGTCAAATGCACACCATTTAAAAAAAAATCCTACTCTACTTTGTCTATAGATGTGATCACCTTGTAATATTGCAAATTTTTTATTGTGTATTTTATGTGCGTTTTTTTTACAATGGAACATAAATAAATACACGAAATATAATGCAAGTGGATTGAAAATGTTATAAATATGACGTCCGTATTGTGTTCAAGATAGTGTTCGACTATTTATTCGTAAGTTTTTACCAAATTAAAAATGCCTAACTTTTGGGTAGTCCTTAGATATACGTAGTTTTCCCTTATTTTGAAATTTAATGACTTCGTTTGACCTATTGCATATTGTTGTCAAATAAGTTTTCTCGAAAACTATTGCTAAAATATTCCTTATGAAGCATTATGCACTTAGAAATCGTATGTTGAAAGTTGGTATAAATTCTTGAATTCCACATCGCGGTTCAAAATATCCCGCCGAATTTACGGTGTATGTCAATGTCAAAATCTGGTCGAGCAGAGAGGTTATTGCATTTTCTAAATAATTTTGATTATAACATGATACTTATTTTCAATACATTAATAGTAATACATACACTTATTTTTATGGATCAACACGAACCTTTCTAAAATATTTTTTTTAAGTGTAGGATGGACGATGGTGTCCAATAACATATTATTTTACAATAAAATGCTGTCTTCATACATCTTATTAATGGCCGACAGCATCTTTATTACCTACTCTGAAAATTCAAAGTAACCTTTTAAAAGATTTGCAAGAGAAAAAAATGTCCTTGAATTTTCCCAATATTCAAACGCTGACCTTCCATAGACAAAGTATCTCGAAAAAAATCCTTTTAGCAGTTTTTAAATGAAAACAAAAAAAAAACTTTTGCGGTGCCCAAACTCGCCCTAAAGGGTCTGTGGGTAGGCGTTAGCGAAGTTGTAATGCGTTATTCTTGTCGCCCTTGGACAAACAATGCCTTTATGCCTTCGTGTAAATGTATAAAGGAAAGGTCGATATTATGCTTCGGCAGGAGGCAAAAATGAGTATTGATGAAATGAGGTCTTATTATGTTTGTTGGATGTATTTTCGTAGGTACCTTTACCATGTTCTAAATTATTTTTCCTGCTGTAAGGTTTATGTAAAACTGGATGATTGCGGGATTGTTCATAAGAGTTATTGCGGCCATGGAACACTTCGTGTAGGTATACGTTTTGATGATTTCCGATCTCCAAAAAAAAATTAAAGTGATCAATTGAAAGCTGACCTATTTTATCTACTAAGGTGAGTTTTTATCAGAGTGTGTGTACTTCTTAGTTCGATAACCGTGGTAAATAGCCTCAAGTCTAGTATTGAATGGTAGATACAAGGACTGGTATGCTAAGGTCATCCCCCAGCCGACATTGACACGTACAAACTAATGTTTACCAGTCAGAAAAATAATGTTGAAACATTTAAACTTAATGAAACCTTTCACGTGCTCGCCATTTTTATTAGGTTTACTTACAACACGAATTCAAAGCGCTACTGATATTAAAATCCGTGTATTTTATCTAAATGGGTGGTTTTATCGTAATTTTGAAATGAAAAATGTATTGTATTTGTTTATGTGTTTAATTATATACTCTTTAGTATCATATCTGGGCCACATGTCATCTTGTGCAGGTCTTATACGAATTGAACTCACCCTCACTACACGTAGTGTAGCTGCCAATTGCTGAGCCACTGGGATCTTGCTTCCTTAACTGCACAAAGTTATTCTCCTGGAACAATATTTTCTTTCTAAAAACGATAATAGTGAAATGCTTAAACATTAATCTTTCTTCCGACATCCAGTAGACAACAAAGGCTGTATAAAATAAACGCCCTGTCGTAATACTGCACACAATCCATCATGGCCGCCACACGAGCTGTCAGTGTTCCCGCCAAAACTACAGCGAACAAGCCACTTCATTAATTAAGTCAAGTGTTACGCGATTATACGGAGACTGTTGACTCGAAATGCGAGCAGAATGTTGCGTCGACAATGATTGCTATTCGGTTTTGTCAGGCGTTTCTTGTCTTCGCTGCTAATTTAGTCGTTTTGGCTTGTTTGCTCACTCTGCCAGCAGATATTTTTGATGAGAATTTCTGAGTTCAGATTTAATGTTTATTTGTTTTCTGTTTATTAATTACGAAGTATGTGACTTTATTAAAGTTAGAATATTTTTGGTAGAAGAAACGATTAACCCCACGTAGATAAACCTTCGCATTACATCGTGAAAAAGAAACATTTTAAATCAAACAAATGGCTTTCATTGTACGAAAACAGGCATAAAAGGCGTGGGATGAAACTGTACTTCGCTTGGAGCAAAATTACGCATTAAAAATAAAGGATTTAGATTTCTGAGTCAACTTTACGCACTCGGGTATTTTAGGGGAATTTGCTTAATATAGGAAAGTGTCCATCCCAAAAACAATAAAGTTGTTTTCTCATAAAACTTTGTCGTTAATGGGCTAGTTAAAATGTCATGAAATTTTTATTGCTAGTAATGAAAGACTACTTTAGTGGCGACGATAGGATGTTTGATTAGTGCTGATTTGCAAGAAAGTTTATGACTAAAGTACAGACGACAGCACATCAAGTTACTACAATCTGTCAAATTTCTGCAATAGATTTTCAACCTTATCACAATGGAGGTAGGTTAATTTTCGATTGGTAAAATTTGACAGATTCGTATACGTTGACCTGCTGTCGTCCGTACCTTACTATAACGACCAAATTTAATTACTATCTTTAACTTTGTATATGAAGTTTTCTTATATCAAGGTCTCGCATGACAATTGAAGGATAATTTTTGTTATTTATTTATTTATAGTTAATTAAAACGACACATGTTCAATTACATTAATTAACATAGAATTATATAAAAAATAAGAGAAAAATGAAAACAATAATATAGACATACAATACAAGTCAGATATACAATTCGTGGAAAAATATTGATAATTATTTGATTACATACCTAAGTAAATAGTTATGAACCAACAATATTAGATTTCTATGCTAAAAAACAACGGCTAAGGTCTAGATTGCAACAAAGCCGGGAAGAGCGGAGAGGGTTTTAAATAACCAGGACAGAATTTTGTTATTCCAACATCTCGGTCATTCTCCAAAAAAGCGTATTTGGCATTTAACTATTATTGGTAGTTTCATATTCTGATGTATTTAATGTCAAATCAGGGAAAAATAAAAAGGGTACGGTAATTAGGCGAAGGACGCTTTTTTGGAGAATGACCGATCTCATCTCCGCTCCGAGATCCCTGATCGTAGAAATACAGACTATTATAATTACAAGAATTATTTACCACGAGCTACTACCCGCAACCGGATAAGAACTAGCCTATACGGTATTCTGATATATAAGCTATATTACTGCCAAGTTACATCAAAATCCATTCAGCCGTTTGCGCATGAAAGAGTAAAAAACAAACGTCCTCACAAACTGTCGCATTTTTAATATCACTAGCTTCCGCAAGCGGTTTCACCCGCTTCCCGAGGGATCTACTTCCCGTACCTATTCTGATGTATAAGCTATACCTATTACTGCCAAGTTTCATCAAAATCCGTTCATGCATTTTCGCATGAAAGACTACCTACAAACCTTCAGATTTATAAAATTTGTACCAAGTAGCATTGGGTATAACTACAGAATACTGAAAAATCTACATTGATGACCCTCCCTGTTCCAGCAGCGACTTCCTCGGAGATGTACAACAGAAACGCCCGCAGTGCCGTGGGGGCGCTCGACGGGCGCGGCCTGGTGGCTGTCATCAAACGTCAGGTGCCTCTCGCCGGACAGCTGGACCATCAGCTGGCTTGGGGACAAGGGTGGGGGTGGGTCACGCTGCCTAACGGAGTTTGGAGCGGACGTGAGTATTGATAGTCGAGAATTTTACCACTTTCGAAGAATTTACAACATTTAGGGAGCAACGGAGTATTGATTACCTACCAGTAAAATTATCTGGTGTAGTCAGAAAATATGCGTAACGTTGCCAAATGGATGGTTTATAACTAATACCTCGTTGGGTGCACAATTGGTCCAATTTACTACTATAATGAATGCACATTATAAGTAATCCCGACTCCCAATATCCAGATATGCAATATAATTTATACATCTTTGTTGACGACTTTTTCAGGTTTAACCTGGTCTCAAGAAGGCGAGGACTTCGCCCTCCATGCCATGCCAATCATGCACCACACCAACGTGTCTCAAGCCTGTTCCATGCTCGACGGGGTCACGGCATACGAGGCCTCAGTTTACGAGCAGGCCCTCGCAGAGTATGACGACACAGGCACCTCCGATGACTGGGACTTCGGGGTAGACTGTGGAGACTTTATGATGTAAAACTCTTTTTTTGACAACTGGTTCGAAATCCTAAACGCGCTGTTTCTAAATGAATGCAACCTTTGTGGTCTTCGTGCGCCCTCATTCTGGCCAGCGAATTTCAAATTCAAATTCTGACAGCTAAAAGAACAGCATGTTTGGTGTGTAGAACCGATAGATGTCGCTGCAAGACACTTATTCAAAGATTATCTTATATGCAGACGAGTAGCATTTCGTTCGTCTTATTTTACCTATGCTGGTCATAAAAAAATGTATTTGTGCTATGTGGTTGCTTACATTTGTATGGGAGGTAAACCCAATTACTCGGATATGAATTGGTTCATAACATACAATTAAATCTTTGAATAAGTGTCCTCTGCATAAACAAATAATAATATTTTCAATATACTTATATTTTGATTCCAAATCAAATTACAATGCCAAAACGATTTGTGTTATATATTTATGTGTATTAATAATGTGCTGGTCACAAAAAACTTATGTGCCAATTAAAAAGTTCATTAATGAAATTAAAAATGTCTAAACATCTTATGAATTTTGAATAACAAATAATAATTCAAAGAAAGTTTTATTTGTTACTTCTAATGTCTTTGTGGAAACTTTCCAATGTCGGCGAAAAGGAAAAAAATATATTATTGTGCATGCTTAATCAAAGATTTGATTCAAAGGAGTGATAATTATAAACGAGGATAGTTACTACCTAACCTTCAATATTGTGAAGATCCGACATCAATTTATAACGAACATCAGTCATGATTGGGCATACACAATCACCTAACTATGCATTAAATAGATGTGCTATAGAGATATTGCATGTTGTCATAGAAAAGATGTGTGTAGCCATGAAATTCTATAGATTTTCAAATTCTTGAAATTCGGCCTATCGATAAAGCCTAGGATGTTCAATGTAGGTTTAGCACAAAATCTCGACCTCTCAGAGCGATATTTATTTAGGTAAAATTTATTTATGGAACATTTGATACTGTCTTCTCTATAATCTTTGATAAACTGTAACGTTGTTTGTTTTCCCATTTCTATTTTTCTTATACATAATGCATTTCGAGGGATTATTGATGATATTGAAAATCTATCTTAAAAAATACAAAACGTGGTAATTGACAGATAAAGTTTTCGAAGGTTTTATGTGATTACACAGATCAGGGTACACATTATTCTGCTTTATTGAAAACTTTTTCACGTTCACTGGACACAATATAATGTCGCACAAAATGAGAGTTACTTGAGAATAATATTTATTTAACACGTAGGATAAGTATATTCAATGCTTGTCCCCCGATGACACCAATTACGAATGAAAAAGTATATTTACTCATTGAATTCGTAAATAAATCGTATTTTAGACGTAAGTCGATGTTAGTATAGTAAATGTGGTCGGTAGACATTACCTAACTGAACGAAATATATGAAGGTCTTTTAAAACAACAACATCGTTTTTAAAGGAACTTTGTTCACAAAATCAACGTTTTGGCATATTGTCGGTATAGTTAGGTGTGTGGTAATTAGTACAATTATTTAAAGAAAATTTCTAGTCGCTATAAAATCTTCCGACCTACCCAAAGACTGCCTAACGTTATTTACCTAATACCTGTGTTGTGTGTAACCCTAGGCATGGTAAACGCGATTAAATGTCCCTCGCCCCGCGAACGCTACATTGCAAGATTTTACTGTAAACTCAAAATGAACTATCGTCTTAAGAAAGAAGAAATTCAGAAACTGCCATAACTTTAGAAATATACACCTTATTTTTGATTATTTGGAAAAAAAAAATTTTTCTGACCACGGTTAAAAAGAAGGTAAAATACAATTGCCATTAAATTCAACTGAGGCATCAGTGTACTGGGTAGACCAAGGAAAAGCTGGCTTGACGTCGTAAGAGGTGACATGCGTGCCAATGGACTGTCCACCAGAGATGCCGAAGACCGTGCGAAGTGGAGAAGAAGGTGTAGGAAAGCGGACCCCGGGCCCGAAAGGTGCTGCAACCGGGAAAACGCTCGGAGGATGATGATGAGGCATCAGTGTCATGTCTACATGTTACGTCTAATCTATGAACACAAGTTTGACAATACGTAATGGCGGGAAATTTTACTTTTACAAAAGTGGTCTTGCAATGTAGCTATAGATGTCGTAGCCAAATTATTGTATTATACGAATGTAAATTAGAATAATTAATTAGACGTTTATAAGATAAAATAATACAATTATGTAACGCGATTACATTTTCAGTTTTTAATTGGATTGAGCAAACTTTTTTTGTATCGCAAGTGACAGTAAGGAGGAAAGAGTCAGAATAAAAAAAAGGTTTTATTAATAATTGCTCTTGTTTATGGTACATTAATTTTGCACTCGGTACAAAATAGAAGCCAGTAATTATATTAATATTGTGGTCTATTTAATAAGCAGTTTGAAAGCACTTTTGTCCTGTACCAGAACTAATTGATAAAAAAAATATTCTGCGGTTGAATAAAATTAAATTACTTGTTTGATGTTTTGTACACTTATAAAATAATTCACAGACACTTCAAAACACATTAGGACTTAATTTAATTTGGTAAATTATACAAAATTATTTATAATATTAATACTAGACAGCAATAAGGCATCAGAATAGATGTCTAGGTAATATAATTATGAGATATTTTTGTATGAGAAGCTTGAAATCCCGTAAATGTGTTCGTTCCTTCGTATTTATGTGTATTTTTGGT
This sequence comes from Heliothis virescens, assembly GCA_002382865.2. Lineage (NCBI taxonomy): Eukaryota > Metazoa > Arthropoda > Insecta > Lepidoptera > Noctuidae > Heliothis > Heliothis virescens. The sequence goes on along the minus strand of NWSH02000329.1, from coordinate 2,820,923 downwards.
GTAAGAATTATTTTCGGAGCGCTTGTTCGACGGAATATTAATTTGTGATATTGTCTGCACAAGTTCCCATTAACAGAGGCTAGCCTCAGTGAGATTAGCAGGCCTAGTAATTTTTAATTTACAGTGCGAGAGATAAACGATGTTATAGCTAGGAAATCTGTAAAATTTTACCAACGGAATATTAACCTTCCACTGTTGTGCTAAGGTTGAAAATCGACTGAATTTTTTTTACAGATTTGAGCAGATTGACCAGCTGGCGTCTGTACCAATAACTTCTTTATAAATTAGAACTTTGAGAGATTCTATATTAACCTCATTATAGCCTATGAAGCCTATGGCCCAAGTTTTGGATCAGTTTAGACAAGGGTTACACGATCAGTCTGACGGTCGGTCGGTCTGGACGGACGAAAAACACCGCACATTCTGGACCATCAGTCCGTCAATCAACCGGTTACACGCTCATTCCAGACTCACGCCAGACTGATCGTGTACCCTTTGTCTTAAGAACACTTGCAAACTAGCGACTTTTCGACTTGGTTTTTAGGATAAAAAAAAAGTTAGTAGGCCTGCTAATAAACGAGCTCAAATCGCGGTATAAGAACCAGATGAACGTATCTACAAAAAAACAAAAAAAGTTTTTTTTCATAAAACGGTTCACAATATAGTCCTTTATGAATTGCCAAAACGACGTAACGGTAAAGTCAATATTTATCAAATTCCAAAAAAACGGAATAGCTTAAGAATCATTTTCAATGGAACCAGAAAAACGTATTATGAATACCGTTCAAATAGTTCTAATTATCTTCGTACCTCTTTAGAGCCATAGGAACGTATTTCTAAAAACAATATTTTTATTCTTAGAATATAGTTTATATTTGGCAATATTATACGAACCAAAAGAACGTAAAAGCTTATACGTTGTTTTGGTCGTAACAAAAGTTTGTTTGGATGCTTAGTTTAAAGAGCCAGTGTAACGTTTGTGTATTTACGTTTTTGTGGCAGTACTATTTTGTGGCTACACACTAACGTATGTCAACCGAATTTAAAATATATATACATTGCGTCTATGTAAGCATATATAAATAAATAATTTCTATTTTTTTCCAAGCTCTAAGAGTATGGCAATACATAGAAAAAATAATTATTTTCCATACTAGTATTTTATCTGTATTAAAAAGCTGGTAAAGTTTAAAGAGCCGAATTTTCGCAGTATTTTTGCTTTCCTGTAAAATTGAAAAAATGTAGATACGTTCATCTGACTCTTACACCGCGAAATAAAGCCTCTTTTAAAAGTATTAGTTTTTCTAACAGAATTTTTTAAATGTGACCCAATGTGTCTTATGAATTTTGAGTACGTGATGACGATGATAAATGAGAAGAAGTAGCAAGCATCACATCTCATGAGGTCTTCCAATCAATTATAATGAATTGATTGAAGTAAGAATGTGATTTGTCAATTGAATAGAGAGATCTAAGTGTGATGTTATGAATATTACCTATATAGGTACTCAATATATTGAATGAATACAATGGTTGAACTTCACTTAAACACGCATTTAAAAGATTTAATAAAGAACATTGATTCCACAATTAAAATTACAATTATGGTGCATTCGACCACTAGAAGCGGGAAATTCAAATATAAAATGTTTTTTTCAATTTTATATTTGAATTTCCCGCTTCTAGTGGTCGCATTCAACTTAATCGGATATCGGCAATAATTTTACCGGCCATAACATATTTCTTTGCAAATAAATGATCATAAATTTAGATATCAATAAACAAATCAACAAAGTACCAACATAATATTAATTGATCCCCAATTTCAAAATCCCATTTAATTTACGTTATTTGTGCAGACAATAAATAAGCAGTATTGTTTAAAACATCACTGGTATTATCAATGAAGTTTTAGGCAACAAAATCATTGTAGCGGTAGAAAAAGCGTTTATAATAAAGTGATTTACATAAACGATAAGTTGCACCTAACCGCAAAATGACACCAATATGGCTACCCCGTTAGTCAGTGCATAACTGGATATTAAAAAAAATATATAATATAAAAAAGCTTACTAACATATTAGGTATTTTTAAACTTTAGTTTAAGTTTTTTTTTCCAAAAGCTCTTTATTACGTGACATTAACGCCCAGTCTCATGGGTTCTTCTAAATAGCTATCTGGTAGATAGTATCATAGTCTTGTTTTTAATGTTTAATTACATTTCTATAGCATGATCTGCTAAATAACTCTACCTGGAACCTATGAAACTGGCCGTAAACCTATCTATGTAGGTATGTTAGCAAAACTATCTAAATGAAATCTTCAGAATATAAAAACTAGCACAAGTACCCCTTAGGGCCCTAGGGGCTTGGTTCTAGTAAATCTCAAAACTCTATTTAAACGAGTATATACTGTCAACTAACTTATCTATTTATGTTTAACATCTCATCTTACGCACTGCTTCGTAATAACCAAAAATTAAGAAAATATATAATTAATAAAATAAGAAGTATCAATCAGTTCTCATAATATGGCCCTTCTACGTAATATCTTTCTACGTAACCACAGACATGCAAAATACGAACTCCAAAAAGTGCTTGAGGTAGCCAAAAAAGCACAGTAATAGTACAGATTTTGATGCATCCCAAGTAGTATGCAATAGCTAAATACTGAACATACAGTAATAATTTCAACTTCGAAATTAAAACCATAAAAGAACTGAAAGATAATACCAGTGACGTAACTTCAGACATTACCACAGTAGAGGCGATGCGATAGCGACGCGATAGCGATGTGTCGCTACGAAATGGACAAATAAAGTATAGCGCGTGCGTAGTTAGATCGACGTCGTGTGTTGTATGACTTGTATGATAGTGACGTTCACTCACAGATTATGAATGTTTGTATGTAATTTTTTTAAATAAATTACCGTATGGTAGAGCTTTGTGTTTTATTTCTGTCTTCTAATTAACATTAGTGTCTACAAAACTTCTTACAACTACATCAAGAAGCATCATATTTATTACAAAACAAACAACATATGTACCTACTTAATCAAATATAACTCCTAGGATATTATGGATAGATATATGGGATATTATCAAAGTATAAGACAATACGTAGAAAAGTGCAAAGGCCCTAGAATCCACGCCTGGGGCATCCTTGAAAAATCATTCAACTGCTTACTACCTTCCTTGCAATCCAAAGAGACTGAACTCAAACGCTTTTGTTGAATTTGGAAGCGGGATACTTACTAAATTCAAAGCATTCTGCTAATCACTTCAATACTTACTCATTGTTTACGGTGAAATACTACGTCTGCTGCTTACTTATTAAACTTAACTTACTTAATAAATAAGTTGCAAGAAGCCAACTCCATCGTAATTGGGAAAAGGCTAGGCAGATGATGACTGCAACTTAATACTTGATTGTATTCCAATATGAAAAATACAATAAATTGTGAAACTGACAAAAGTCAGAAAACTTGTGTTTTTTTTTTACTTTTACCACCATTAAATACAAGTGTTACACTTACATTACATAAATCATCACACCAAAAAAGGTGCAAGTAAAAGCAAGCTTCAAAATGCACAAAAAATGAAAAACGTCTCATTTCTTCGAAGTAACAAGACGAGTGCAAGATTCTTATCTCAGTATCCGGTTGTCTTTATGCGCGGGATTAGTTGCTGCGAGTGTGCGTCGCGGTTTATTAAAATACTTGAAGACCTAAGAGCATAATGTTTTTAGATATGGCGGTGTATTTCTACTGAGAATGATTATAGGAATCGGGATTAAATATAATGACCACCATGAAATACTTTGATACTTTTAATTCTATAACTAAAAATATATACTTACTTAACGCCAGAAAGATAAAGCGTAAAATAACAATAACACTAGCTACTAGTTAATTACTTTTAAAATATTTTTTTTAATTAATGGAAGATCGTCTTATTCTGGTGTCGGTATTAACTTTATTACTAATTTTAATAATATTAACTTAAATCCTTCACAAAAAGTCACAAGAAAGACAAATCTTAAATATGGAGAAGTTTTTATTTTCTTTACGTTTATCTATACTAATATTATAAAGAGGAAAACTTTGTTTGTTTGGTTGTAATGAATAGGCTCAAAAACTACTGGACCGATTTTAAAAATTCTTTCAGCATTCGAAAGCTACATCATCCACGAATGACATAGGCTAAGTATATTTTATCCGGGTACGGGCAGTAATTCCCACGGGATGCGAGTGAAACCGCGGGAAAACGGCTAGTAATCAATAAAGTTGTGAGTAAACCCAACTTGAATAAAAGTTCAACCCTACAAAAGTTAAATTATTCCAAATAAACCCGTTCGAAGTAATAAAATAATAAATAACATATAAGCTTATCAAGTTCTTTAATCAATACTTTATGCAACAGATGGGCTGTTTCATTAACAAGTTCTCTTGCATAAACTGCAACTCCAAGTTATGCGAAGCTGGCATTTCTGTTATCCCCTATAATTACACTGCCACTGCCTTCAGGTGAATGCCCGTGTGACTTATGATAACGCTTTCACTGAATTTGGCTGCGGGCTCGCCAATTTCTTCGCCGTAGTTTATGCCATTCAGCTTAATAATCCCAATACGAACGACAAAACTTTTACCGGCAAGCAATAACAAACATTTTCCCTTACTTCAAACGTAAACAATCATTTGTCTATTGCCGGCGGAATACAAACTGTTTTCACGGAACTATTTGCTTGTCAGACGATTATATTCTTTATGGTGCTACGAAAATGGTTCAAAGAGGTTTTTATAAAGGTAAACGTATTGTTGTCGGTTCACAGGGCGTGTAGGTGCAGCCAGTCGATTACTCAGCGAGTAGTCATGCAGGCTGCTCGCTCCCCGTCCCCGCCATCTCTGCCAATTTGCCTCGGTGCTTCGCGTTCACAACAGCTGAGTCGCTTGGCGACCGCTGACTCGTTTGATCGGTATCGCAATAAACAATTCCTATAACTTAGAACGCGCCGGTTAATAAAAAAAATAATAGCAATCGCGTTCCAATTTCAAATTGCGCGCTAAATCTCATCGTTGACAAATTAAAATAATATTTTTTGTCATTTTTGTGTCAAATTTTGTGAATGGTGTTTGATAATGAACAATACAAAAATCGCGTGTAATATTTTATAATTTTTTACATCGATTCAGTAACGCGACACATCGAACTGTTTAAATTTTCGTTGTCTTCCAGTAAACTCGTTGATTGTTATATTTGTGTGCCATCGGAAATTTTAAAATGGAGAAGAACGGTGGTTCCAGGCTCTTGCAGATGCAAGTAAGTGCTCTAAAAATACTAACACTTCCTAACTGTTTATATAAATATTTGCCGGGGAATTCTAGATAACATTGAAGTGATTATAGTATCTCAATGATGATTGTTTTACACAATGAAAATAAAATAAACAACAACACCTCACATTTAACTTACAGAACAATTAAGTCGCCAGTCAAATATAATAAATATAACCGGAAAGTCTTACTAGGAACTAATAAACAATACTTACCTATCTTCCTCAAACAAAGTAAAGGAATCCAGGAAAACTTTAGCAGGAAATCTGAAAATAACCAGAACACACCCAGTCATTATTGATAGTAATAACAGTAATGGACATTAACATAAACGGGACCATTCCTTGAAAATCGTTAGGTTTGACGAGCTGGTACATGAAACAAACACACCAATCGCGAATGGGCTTTGTGAGTCAATGTTTAACGAACTTTTTTAAACATCGAAGCTACAGACTGAGATAATTTAATATCTGCAATAGGTTGAAGATAAGAAAGTAAAATGCAGTACTTAGAATGTTTTGGAAATTATGACATCATTCTAAATAAAGTTTAAGTAAAATACAGTACTCTTGCTGAAGATCTTCTGTGCATGAGAAGAAAATTTTGCACAGCAATGGGACAATATTACGCAGTTTTTGTTTATAAAACCGACAATGATTTAAATCGGAATAAGGAACAAAAAGAGTATGATAGTACAGACAACAGCAGGTCAACGTATACGAATCTGTCAAATTTTACCAATCGAACATTAACCTACCTCCATTGTGATAAGGTTGAAAATCGATTGCAGAAATTTGACAGATTGTAGTAACTTGATGTGCTGTTGTCTGTACNAATAATATTTTTTGTCATTTTTGTGTCAAATTTTGTGAATGGTGTTTGATAATGAACAATACAAAAATCGCGTGTAATATTTTATAATTTTTTACATCGATTCAGTAACGCGACACATCGAACTGTTTAAATTTTCGTTGTCTTCCAGTAAACTCGTTGATTGTTATATTTGTGTGCCATCGGAAATTTTAAAATGGAGAAGAACGGTGGTTCCAGGCTCTTGCAGATGCAAGTAAGTGCTCTAAAAATACTAACACTTCCTAACTGTTTATATAAATATTTGCCGGGGAATTCTAGATAACATTGAAGTGATTATAGTATCTCAATGATGATTGTTTTACACAATGAAAATAAAATAAACAACAACACCTCACATTTAACTTACAGAACAATTAAGTCGCCAGTCAAATATAATAAATATAACCGGAAAGTCTTACTAGGAACTAATAAACAATACTTACCTATCTTCCTCAAACAAAGTAAAGGAATCCAGGAAAACTTTAGCAGGAAATCTGAAAATAACCAGAACACACCCAGTCATTATTGATAGTAATAACAGTAATGGACATTAACATAAACGGGACCATTCCTTGAAAATCGTTAGGTTTGACGAGCTGGTACATGAAACAAACACACCAATCGCGAATGGGCTTTGTGAGTCAATGTTTAACGAACTTTTTTAAACATCGAAGCTACAGACTGAGATAATTTAATATCTGCAATAGGTTGAAGATAAGAAAGTAAAATGCAGTACTTAGAATGTTTTGGAAATTATGACATCATTCTAAATAAAGTTTAAGTAAAATACAGTACTCTTGCTGAAGATCTTCTGTGCATGAGAAGAAAATTTTGCACAGCAATGGGACAATATTACGCAGTTTTTGTTTATAAAACCGACAATGATTTAAATCGGAATAAGGAACAAAAAGAGTATGATAGTACAGACAACAGCAGGTCAACGTATACGAATCTGTCAAATTTTACCAATCGAACATTAACCTACCTCCATTGTGATAAGGTTGAAAATCGATTGCAGAAATTTGACAGATTGTAGTAACTTGATGTGCTGTTGTCTGTACCTTTTCACAAACTACGACTCCAATAATGTAAACAGGTTCCTTTTCCATGTATCATATGTGATACACACCAATTGTTTAACTAGGTATTTTGTGTACGTTGTAGACAGGGAATAGGTTGAGAAAGGTCCATTATCTTTCTATATTTCTAGAACAGGTTTCTATGAAGAAGAACTATGTAGTAGGTAACTAAATTTAATCTCATAATTACTTTCCGTGCAAAAACGATGAAACAATACCTAATAAAAGATTTTGTTCCTCACGTTAGAACAAGTCTAAGGTGTCCTTGGCTGACAAGAGGTTCTTGCCTTGATGATGTCATTAACTTATACTTACTAGCTTAGTCAAATATAACTTAACACTTCATTTTAGAGGCCTTTACTAAATCCAGATTTACGTGGCGGAATATAAGAGTAGAATCGTCTCTTTATTGTAACGAGAAATGAATTTTGATCTTCATTAAATGGACGAATCTTAGAAGGTATGAACCCAGGACTTTTTGTCAATAAAATTGTCTAGAAGAGATCGCTCTTAGCGATAATACCGCCCATTATGACACCTACTTTTATTAGTTTTCAGACGAAAAATAAAAAAAATGGTGTACATAAGTTATAAAGTATATCTATCTTTCTCTACTAATATATAAAAAGGAAAGATTTGTTTGTTCGTTTGTAACGAATAGGCTCCGGATCTACTGAACTGATTCGAATGATTCACTGTTGGGAAGCTACATTATCCGCGAGTAACATAGGCTATATTTTATCCGGGTAGGGCCAGTATTTCCCACGGGACGCTAGTGAAACCGCGAGAAAACAGCTAGTCTAAAATGAAATGAAGATATTGGAATTTACATACTTTACTCCGTAAACAGACTAGTCTGTCCTTCACCTAGCAGACTGCCCAACATACAGCAAGGCCTGGCCTTATTTAAATAATATGGTGCCATGATTCATATCGTTTGGTGCAAACCACTTTATTCACTGTACTTCAAAATTAACTCTACAGTGTAATAATTTAACATCAACATCTCCGCTATAGTTCCTTGTCTTTTTCATAGTCTACATCATCATTATCATTTGCCTAGTCTTTTCCCAACTATATCAGGGGCAGTACCCATTCAACTTTTTCTTTTTAAACACTGTAATAGACAAATGCTTATTAAAATCATTCATTATTCTCTGACCCCTCTTTTCAACGTTATCGGAGTACTTACAAGTTCAGCGAACGCCAACCGGGATGCGAACCTTGACCTCGACGATCACGAATATTATTACTCGGCGACTGGAACGGCATACCAATGGTATCGGCTTTATTCCTATATGTACAGACGTTAGCACATCAACCTACCACAATCTGTCAAATTTCTTCAACAGATTTTCAACCTTATCACAATAGTGGAAGATTAATGTTCGATTGATAAAATTTGCCAGATTCGGGTAAGTTGACCTGCGGTCGTCTGTACTATATAATGTCGTGCTGTATGGGTAGGTACTTGTTCATGTCATGTGTTCAAGTTGATGACGTCATTGCTTATAATGGGAATAAATAGTGCGTCTGTTTGAGAACAAATATTATTAGCTTGTATGGCTTCTGTCAGGCTTAGAAACATCGACTGCTACGAGTATAATAAAGCTTGGTACACAATTTGCAATAGTCTATCCTTACTTATAAGTATTAGACTGAAATGCGATACAAATTCTGTCTGCGGTGCTTATTTGCCAAAATTACTGACCGATTTACATGAAGTTGAAGAGAAAGGACTTAGGTTACTTTTGGTGAGAAGAAAAACATAGGCTACTTAATTAATCTCACGTTCCCTTTGGACGTAGGTAGAACCGCAGGTTTGAAATATCGGCAATGAAATCTAAAGGATACTTCATTACACTATATTAATAGGGGAAAGTGTGATAGTGATAAATAGGAACTATTTATGAAACCAATGGACCAATTCCAACAATAATTAACTAATAAAATAATATAAGTCCCTTCAAAGCCCTTGTCTAACAGCTGAAAGCTTCAGTTTACCTCGATTGATCAGCCAATAAATTTGTCAGCCAGTGTTTTTCTTACTTTATTTAAATAAAACACATTGAATAGACCATTTTCGCATTAAGACGCGATCGTTCGTTTATCGTCCACAGGTCGTGTTATAAGACCTCATTAATTAGAATCGACCCTGGTCAATTAGTAGGTGCACCTATTTCGTTATTAATGAATCTTTGATCAGAAGTAGATTCTAGAAACTAGGTGAATAATGTTGAGCAAATATCTAGGTAGGTACAGAATCTATGTAGGTAAGTACCTAAGTATTAGAATCGTATTCTGTACGGAAACGAAAATTTGGTATTTTTATTCAGAGTGTGATTTCAATTTAATATGACATTGGCTTTATTGTGTACTGCTTAATTTACAGAGACTCCTGTAAAACTTTTCACAAAACTATGACATCAGCACTGAACCCTAAAAAATTGAAGATTATTTATTTATATTTACATTTATAAAATGAAGTTACCTACGTTCATTACCTGATGGAATTACTAAAAAAACGTTCTTTCATACTCAAAACTGTTCAACATCGCCGATATCTCCAAAAAAGCTTTTTTTACCAAATTCACTGAAATTTTTACCTCATTTTTATTTCTGTTTAACACCTTTTACTACCTCTATTATATAACTGTCCTACTTCACCGGTTCGATAGCCGACAGTGAGACAATTAAGCATACAACATACAAACAATGCTGTGACCCGATGCCCCAGTTGTTATTATTGATAAATGTATCCACAGCCTAATGGATTGCTTCTTATGCATAAAGCTGTAACGACATGTATTCTTTATTAAAATTTACGACTTTTTTATTATAAGTCCTAAATTGTCTGGTTCTGGTATGATGTAAAATGCGCTTATTAGAAATTGCGGTTTTTCGCGCGTCGACATTTGATGAAAGTCTTTGAGTGTGAATCTAAATCTTTGTGATAAAAATATCTTCCTCTCTTTTTGTAAAATGTAGAGAAATCAATGTTTTCTTACTTCAAGACACTGAACTGCTATTTGTCACATCTGATAGTGCCGAAACCTCCGATCCCCAAACTACATTGAAATCTTTCAGCAAGCAGCCTATAATTTTTATTTTTCATTTCATAATTTTGAACATCGTTTAACAATTAGCACAAGTTTCGTTGAAAAAAACGAGTTTGAAGCTCGGATCAATAAAAAGTGTTTGTTTAATTAATACTAAAACAATTACCAGGAAACAACTAACCGACAGTGGACAGAGTACTGTTTTAAACCAACACGGAAAGTAATTTTAATGGTTAAAGGCTAAGTTGAACTTTCTAGTTTCATCCTTACGTAAGGATACAAAATAATCTACAGACGACAGCAGATCAACCTACCCGAATCTATCAAATTTTACCAACCGAACATTAACCTACCGCTATTGTGATAAGATTGAAAATCTACTGAAGAAATTTGACAGATCGTGGTAACTTAATGTGCTTTCGTCTGTACCAGAATCGCTCCATAGTGACTGTAGAATTGCGATGAGAAAATGTTACTTTAATACTAAGTAATGATTTAAATTTCAGCGATTTAAAGATAATAAATCCATATCATTCTTGCGTTAATAGAAAATTACATTATTCCAGATTGCCATCTCTTTCATTATAAGTAAATTATTGTCAAATAGGTATATGTTAATTATGTGCTTGCTCTTGCTAGATAACCTATTATATCAAATGATCGTAAATATTGTCTATCTATGTGCAATGCCATTGTGCATATATTGCAAAACGCAGTGTTATCAAAGTGCCCAGCCCATAGATAATGTTCATATAATAGTCTGGCCTAAAATAAGTGGCCTACTTTCAGTGTACCTACTGATAAAGTTACTAGATCTGAGTTATAATGGCTTGGTGAATGATTGCAAAGCTTTTGGGCTTAGAGTCACAGATTAATGGACCGTAGTTCATAGACTTATTAGTCCGTAGACCGTAGTAATATTATAAATCTGAAAAGATTTTTTGAATGCGCTAATCACAGGAACCACTGGGCTGATGAAAAAGATCTTTCAGTATTAGATAGCCTATGTATCAAGGAATGCTATAGATAGGGTACTATTTTTCTTGATGCGCGAAGTTGTTCCCACGGACCTCGGGTCGCGCGAGAAAACTCTGATGCCGAAGCCAGTTTTGAATTAATAATCGTAGGTTTCCTTTAGTAGCATCCAATTTGTTTCCTTAATCTGGCTGTGATAAATATAAAAATTTCTAAGTAAAAACCAAATCTATCACCTCTTCTCTCGTAAGTTGGCACTTCAAACAGCAAATAAATAATTTAAATATGGCCCCTACACCACCACACACCACATGCAACCTATTTAAGTTTATCAAGTTATACTTAACAAGTTAACTGTTAAACCACACCGTTAGCGTCATTTACTTGCAAATGCTCTCCAAGTGCATAAGGTTAAGCTAAATTGCAGGCTTCCATTAAGTTTGGCTGGTTGCCAGGAATGTAGCTTTGGAATACCTGCAATTTATTATGCCTGGGAGGAAATAAATAAGTGAAAGGTATAAATTGATAACATGTCACGCTAATATAGACGTGAAAGGGTTTTGGTGAAACTTATGGTTATGTAGCTTATGCATTAGGATCGGTAACACATAAGTAGACTATTTTTAACCGATTTCCCAAAATGAAGAAGGTTTTCAATTCTACAGCGTATGTATTTTTAATTCGGGTGCGAGTGGGCGTTTGATTATTTGTTTGAATTTATCGTTTTGATAACTCCTTGTGACTATATTCTACTACCATATTCTGATATTCATCTATTTCTAATCAGCGATAGTAGCTCTGTATTGTTCAATAGGTACTTTAGTTTTTATGGTATTGTTTCCAATACGATAGCTGTGTTTAATCTAATTCTCATTTTTATTGAGGATCTCGTGTATTAAATATAATGTCTAAAGACATTACCTACTAGCTTTTCCCGCGGATTGACCCATGTCGCGGTAGAACTTCTTCTCATAACCGGATAAAACATTGCAACTTGGGAATAGTGTAGCTTCCAACAGGGTAAGAACTTTTTAAATAAGATCAGTATTTTCGGAGCTTTAAGTGTACAAACAAAAACAATGTTTTCTTTATTATATTAATATGGATAGTATAGATAACCTAAAACCTGTCCAACTACTTATAATTAAGACCACATTCAAATACAACGTAAAAAACTGTTTCAACTTAACTCTAAAAACGCAAAGCATTCCTGTACACGATTTACGTAACGTCTCGGGACGTCTCGAAAAATCGGGACATCTCCAACATTCCCTGCTAAATCATTACAACATGACGTCACATTCCTCGGTAACATAATCTTCCCAGCTTTATAATAGAGAGGAAACTGACTCAGCTTATCTTATCAAAGGGGAAAGCTTTGTCCGAGATTATAATCTTGTACGTGTAAGCAAGGGATTAGGGCATATTTAAATGAGGACAAGTGATGTTTTAACAATTACCGCGATAGGCTTGTCTTTGGTGTAATCTAAAGGACTATCAGGGCCTTCTTTTGGCTCTGCAATCGGGTAACGCACCATTCCTCGTACATAAAAGGCGCTAGCAATGATCGCTTGAGTGAGAACTTGTTAGTTGACTCTAAAGGGCCATACAACCCCCTTTCGATACCCGTTCAGATATTTGTAACATTTGTTCACCGCGTTAAATAATTATCATCAGCCTTTTTATCACCCCACTGCTGAACACAGGCCTCCCCTCACACAGATAAGGATTGAGGGTTAAATAAGTAAAATAATAATCTGCAATATTTGAACGATATGCAATAATAAATTGCCATCGTATCAGGAATTTAAAAGGCTGTGCTCTCCACTACTAAGCTCAATTACCTACTTCAGAAAAAGGCAGTAAACCTGTTAGATATGACCATTATTTTGTAACAAGAGTTAATGGCTGGTTTTAAATTAAAGGCTCGTGGTAAGTAGAGGCTGGTAACACTCATTACACTAAGGTATCCTATGAGTACTTGTTGCTGGTTAAAGTAGCCTCAGGGATGTCTTAGAACAAGTTTTAAACTCTAAGTTATAGGTAGACTTGAATAATAATGGTGAAGGCACATTTATCGGAGGCGAACGCGCCAAAGAAATTGTTTCTATTTCCTCTACAACTGTTTTAAACATCTGTCAGCGGCGTCTAATGTGATGACATCATCCGAATTCGTCTGTAATTGATTCTGCCAGATTTTAACGATTCTACAAATTCGACAAGCGCAATCATGCAAGGTTCTTTCGAATGTATGGTCACAGTAACTTTTTTGAAGTAATAATACGTGTTAATTAGATAGGAGACGTTGAACTTCATGAAGAGATAGCAGATAAATTGTTACTTAATTTAACTTAACCTTACAGGTAAATTACGCCCCAATTTATATTGAAAAATTCAACTCGTAAACGATAGTGAGTCAAGTGTTCGCAAAAACGGCATGATTCATTTATCATTTCAAACTTCTGATAACGCGATATGACCAATCGATCGTAAAAACTTGAGCAAACAAATCGCACTTTTGTCCTAATTATTTAATTGTTTTGGGCGCGTTTGGTCCCTCCCTGTAAGAGGTATCCGGCGACTCGGACCGCAATTAACTAGGACCGCGGTCCCAGTCACCGGATTCGTAAAAATTTAATATTTTTCTACCGGCGACTGGGACCACTCATAAAAAGGTAACTGAATTAATAAAAAGTACAGTCAAACGAAAAAATCCTAAATGTAAAAATTTAAGAAAAATCCTTTTTGATTTAAAAAATAACAATAAAAAAAAACATAAATCTTGCTTATCAACAACTGTTATAATTATAAATAATCAACAATTTTCAAAGAATCAATAATCAGGAAAGAATGATTTATCACAAAATCAGTCTATAAGTAGTAGCGTAAATTTTAATGCAAAAAAAAATTACTTAATCAAAATTTGTTTAATATGGCCGTCATGGCTTCCCAGAATCAGTCAAGTTATATTATATAATAATTTAAAACCTATATAATAGATCAATTATGCCCATATCCGCCAATGTTTATCGTAATCTCTCCAAAAAATGGCCGATTCTTATTTAGTAAGTCACTAACAAAATTAATATTATTTTTTCATCTTCATCGATATTTGGATACAGTTCGGATTTTTTAATGGTCCAGAATAGTATTTCATGTCTTTTAGGAGTCCTTGCAGCAACTGGGCAATGTTGGCTTTGGTTTGATGTACTTTCTAATGTGACTATTCCATTGCCCGACAGCATTATTTGTTTTGTTTAATTTCCCATAAATACTAAATGTATCTGCGAGTGTTGCATTTTCTAGCCAACTTTGTACGAAGTACTAATTGGCTACTCTTCCATTACGTACATACAACCAGCCATCATCGACCATATCTAGTGGGAGATAAGAAAGTACCGAACATAGGTGAACATGATCTTTTCCTGGTGGAGTTTTGTCATCGCCCAATTCCTTCGCTTTACGCCACAAACTTTTTTGAAGTGATTAAAGCAACCTACTATTTTCACACCAGGGAAGAATGGTTGACGATGCGAAGCCCTTTGAGTGTGTTTACCTGCATTTGTGGATTAAGTAAAAATGGGCTAGCTTAATCTATTACTAAGCGCGTAGGATAAAATCATGACTAGAACGAGTCAATCATATTCATATAACTATATTTTTTTTCGTCTGACTGTACCGATTGTGGCTTGAATAATAGATTTCATTAAGTTATCTATGAGCGGTCCCAGTTGACGGAAGAAATATATTAAATTTTTAGGGATCCGGCGACTCGGACCGCGGTCCGAGTTAATTGCGGTCCGAGTCGCCGGAAGCCTCCCCTGTAAATATGAAGATAGCCTCATAAAGAATGACGTCACATACCATGTTTTGGTGACAATCAGGGTAGAAATATACAGTTTGTTTTTCTACAAGTTTTGACATACTTCCATGCCTATAAAACCATTTAAATTTACCATCACAGTATGGTAGACAAACAGACAAATTATTTATAAAATAAGAATGCAGCAATGTATGTCGCTCGTTGCATCGGATGGGACGGTGCAAGTTTATAAACTTTTCACACGCTTCGAATACAAGTGTCAAATGGAATGCATTGTGCGAAAACAACCATACGAAGTGTATAAAACACATTGAAAACATTATGGCTACGGTATTTTTAGAAATGTTTGTATGTTGTTACGACGTTTCTCAGCTGAGGGGTGGAAGTCCCGGCGTAATATTAAGTATTGCTTGTAGTGATAAATAGAACTCTTCATGTTCATCGAAATTATACCCAAAGTGCTATTGTGAAAACTGCAACAACGTAACAAAACTAAGATACACCTCTGGTGTTTAAAGATAAATGCTACATAACTATATTTTTAGCAATCGGTCGGATATATATATATATATATATATATATATATATATATATATATTTTTAGCAGTTGGTCCCGTCTCGATACCATTTTACATAATAATAAAACAAACAACTTATGAAACTTAATACTCCCAAAAACCAAAACATTTAAGACAATGCCGAGCATAAATTAGTCCATAACTGACAGTTAAGTTCAGAGCTAGTGTGGGACGTTCGCAAAACTGTGGTATCGATATCCTATCTCGGCATTATTATATTACACCCACAGAGGTATTATAAAACGACCCTGAACATTTTTGGAACCAGAAGAATACAGTTTTGGCATCGCCAATTTAGTTTAGCGACATAAATGTCTGCATGCTTAGGGATTGCAATCCGGTATCATTTTCAATCCGGCCGGATCCGGCCGGATTGGCGTGAATCCGGCCGGATCCGACCGGATCCGGCCGGATTAGCAAATATGAAGAAGTGTATATGTACTTGGCCCTCACTTTCGACTGCGAATTCGCACCGCTCATCCCAGCCGCCGCGGTGGATTTGGTGGACAACACAGCCGCCGGGTGTCGAGAGACGCTCCCGCGCAGCGTAGGCGTGGGTCTGAGGGCGGTGAGTTTTCTGATGGCTCATCGTCCTTCCGTCTCCTAGGAGACGACACTCCCGTGTCGGCAGCGCGCATTGATCCACGCGCTCCTCAAATAAATAAGTCAACAGACCCCAGCGGGGTCCACTAGGGCCAGAGCCTGACGGGGCTGCGGGATTGTTCGAAAGAGTTACCGCTGTTTTGGCACACAAAGGGCTCCAGAAGGAACACGGTGGGTTTTAGTCAAAGTTTGACTGGTTCCATATTCGTCAGGTCAGGATCTGATGATGGACACCCTGAGAAATCGAGGGCAACTCATGAAAATTGCAGGCAAGCATCGAGTCAAAACTTGATATTGAGTTGATTATGGCTTAATTATTGCTTACGACTGCCACAGTGGGTATTAAAGTATTATAGTTTTAGACCCAAAAACTGAAAAGCATAAAATAAAAATCTCTAAAAAAAAATAACCAACTTCACAAAACACTGAAAGGAACCAAATAAAACTTTTAACATAGATCTAGAAGTCTGTGGCAAAATAAACACAGTCAACTAGAGCCATGTGAAAAGTGTTATTTTGTGCCTTTTTCTCCCTCTATTTCTTACGAAGTCTTTAATTTTTAAGTATTTCCTCATATGTAATCTGTTTCCTTTTACTTTTGACTCTCCGATGATAACCTTCTTTTTCTTGAGGATTTGACTTACTAGTACCTCTTTCAATGTATTTTTCGCGATTTAGAGTTTACCGGATCCGGCACCGGATCCGGTGCGTTAGTGCCGGATCCGGTAGGTCTAGAACCACGCCAGATCCGCCGGATTACCGGATCCGCCGGACCGGATTGCAATCCCTATGCATGCTTAATATGAAAATAGAACAAAAGGTTTTGTCATATTTATTACGGAAAATTAAATTTAAATTATAGTCCACAGTTGATTTGTAAATAGCCAACGATTGAACTAACAAATTAGTTTTGCTGTGCCTACTTACACTTTCATATAGCTTCTTAAAAGTAATGTTTATTAAGAACCTTATTATAACTAATTAAGTCGAAGTTGTCCGTACGTCGTTAGTCTTAATGGCACCCATGGCACACTTTGTGCCTGCTTCATTGTTAAGCATTAATTTGACTTGCATATTGCCTCTTGGCTGCATTCTTACAAACAATATATTCCAAAGATTTAAATGTTCTTAACCTTAATTTTCCATTTATACTCGAGCCGCGATTATAAGCTTCTCGCTGTTATGGGTTCCTAGTACTTCTTATCATAAGAGCATGAGTATTTGCTGAAGCATTTCGGCTTGCTTTCGCTGGCTTTGTGGTGGTATCAAAAACTTTTATACGTTTTACGATGCACCAAGATATGTTTACCTTCTAATATCTGCCGTGGACACCTTAGTATATTACCACCTTAGTAATTATTCAACTGATTAGTGACTCACACACTTTCCATATAATGAGTCGACTGTACCCTTAAAACTGATTAAGAGATTCGTAAGTGGATTTCCACGGCAATTAACATATCTTAAACTTATTAATTCAGTACAATTAATGGGCGTCGAGTTGTTCCCCGAAGTAACGGCTATGCGCTCCTGGTACTTTTGTTGCTTATCCGTCGGTGGCAACATGATGCCCTGACTAATTGAAGAATGTATCATAATGGCTACTTGACTCAATGGGAGAAGAAATGTATTGAGACGCATTGTGTAGAAAATTTTCGTCCAACATAGTGCGCTTTTTAAATAGGATTCCCATGCTTAAGCTTGCATAGTTATATGTTTCTGACTTGTACCACGGCAATGACATGTTTCTTCCATACCTTAGACTTAGAGCTATAGCATCTCAATTTATTTTGGTACTAACGATAAGCAGAAATTAAGTACTTTCAAGATTTTAGATAAACAATTTCAATAAATTCTTATTCATGTAGATATTCCAAAGAGCTCTAATTAGGTAGTCGCGTTGCGTGTTATTCTGTGAAGTTCACATAATGATGTTGATTCCTAAGTAATGCGCGTTATACAGCCCTTTTGAGTTTCTATGTAACCCAAATTCAAAGCAACTAAGTATACTTATATTGTTCTCAATTAAATAGCGTTAGCTATCCCTCGACCCTAGCCTGCGTTAAAATGTGGTAAAGGTTTTTTTCTGAAATCTTTCAGCATAATGTACGTATTATTTTCCTATAATAAACCATGAAGTTTTTTAAATTTTATGAGCCGTTGATTGAATTGCTAGTAGGTTTAAACTCTGGTCTATCAAATTCACCACTTTTCTGGTCACATGCCTCAAACCTTTTTATTCTGACTGGTATAGACACTAAACTTATAAATTACCACATTATAAATCAACTCACGTTCCTTCCGCAATACATTCCCATCCAAAAACATAACAATGCCAGCTCCATAGTTCCTCCAGTTCAATCTTAAGAGAACATTGCACTGCGCATGCGTCGTATAATCATACTCGATGGAGTGGTGTACAACATGATTAGTGTCGCTATTAATAGGCCACTTGCTCTTTGTTGGACTATTAATTCGTCTGGTATGGGCTTGAAACATGGTTATTGTTTTAGGCTCTTATTTTTCGTTGATTGCGCCTGCGCACGTGAAGAAAAAATAATTACGGTGTTAGTTTATTGTATTTGCTGTTCCGTCAACATGAGGTACTGGCCATGTTATGCGTCGCTTGATAATAAAAAATAGGTATATAATTGTACTAAAGTTTTATTAATTTCATTTTAAGTGTAGGTGAGCCTATAATTTTAAATTGATAGTCTCTGCTTTAAAAAAGCTCTTTATAGACGATATATTCAAAATCATTTATCTACCAAAGTTTTCTAAAAAAATACGATATCAAATGCCTTAAAAAAGTCCCACAGACAGCAATCAGTGTCCCTCAGTACAAAATGATTCAACAGGTCATTATGGCCGTCTAGTCACGGTGTACAACCAGACAAATAATCTATTACTGTATTCATACAAGTAGATATAGACGTGCCTATAATACACTCATGGTGTTCGTGTATTATTATGGGACACATGTTATTAAGGTACACATGATAACTGGGAACGTGAAATTATGTGACAATAATCATATGGGATGATGTTATGTGAATATTGTTGTTAGGTATATCTTTATTTATGAAGTAACTATATTTTGTACACGTCCCGAGGGAACCACTATAAGGAACCTGGTAAAATGTAGCTTAAAATTGTCCTGTCTCAGGCTCTAGGTAGACCTATCTGTGTAGGTACCAAACAGATAATCAGTCGTTTCAGTAGCTTTTTCGTGAAAGCCCGATAAACAGACATATTGACTTCGCGTATTTCCATATTGTTAATTGATTTGACATTGTAGGTCAATCAGTTATTCAAAAAATATTTGCAGCCGTTCCTATTATAATGGCCGCATTAATATTGAATTTATATTTCAAAATGACATCTTGATGTGAATCAATTCAGACCGTGAATCACAGTTAATTTAGATCATTTGACTACAGACAGTTTCGCATATTCATAGATTTATACATAGGTAAGAGTTACCTACAGCCGCAACCGGCATCCAAGGCCCGCCTGTAAGTGAGATAGGATATCAGCGCTTCAAAACTTTAGGATACAGACATACAAAAAAAATGCTACCTTCTTCCAATGTACCGCAATGTTATTAGGCGTTTATTTATCGAGCTAATCACTAAGATTTCATAGTGAAAAACCGTTTAAACTTTCACCAGCGAAACAAAATATGTATGGACGTTTATCTGTGAATTTAAAGAAAATGCGTTGTATTTCTGACCTATGTCTAAAAGTGGACTAACATAATCAAGGGCTATATTTTTGAATGTACCTACGTTGCTTTCTTTTAATTTATTATTCGTCCGAAACAAACCAAGCCCTACTATTATGATAGCTAATTTAATTACTGGCACGCACGCCTAAGTTTTCCTGTTTTGCTCGCTATATAGGTAAGAATACTTAATATGGAACATAATGTTTCAGAATAACATCCATAAATAATAACATGAATATAGGAATTACGTATTTTGTCTGTAGTTATATTTTCAAGGTCAAACCGCTTAACAAAATTCGGCTAAGCGCTTAGACTTTTATCGAGATTGATAGAAAATGATCCGGGAAGGTAAGGTAATTAGAGTACCTATATTCTTTTTCATTAATCGTTTAATTAAAAAACCGGCCAAGTGCGAGTCGGACTCGCACACGAAGGGTTCCGTTCCATTATCTTTGTTTTTCATACAAATATATGAATAACAAAGTTATAATTTGTGGTCACTGAAAAAGTGCTATATCTCAAAAACTACTGACTGTATCTTGTTCAAACCAATTTTGGTTGGTAGTTTTTATTGAGATCTATAGCATATATTTTTTTCAGATTTTTCACTCTGGTAGTTTAAGAATTAGAGGGGGGGGGACACACATTTTGGCACTTTGGGAGTGTCTTACGCTAAAATGATTGACTTTAGGAAAATGTGGTTTTAGAAACCTCAGTACCATTTTTTAAGACCTACCCATAGACACCCCACATGTATAGGTTTGATGAAAAAAAATATTTTTAGTTTCAGTTTCATGTATGGGGAGCCCCCCCTAATATTATTATTTTTTTATTTTTGTACAAAAATCGTAAAGCGGTTAATATAATACATCTACCTACCAAGTTTTAACTGTGTAGTCCTAATAGTTTCGGAATAAAGTGGCTGTGACATACGGACGGACGGACAGACAGACAGACAGACAGACAGACAGACATGACGAATCTATAAGGGTTCCGTTTTTTGCCATTCGGCTACGGAACCCTAAAAAACAAGTATGTAGGCAATCTGCTAGGCAATCGGCGCAACCCTTAGGTATCTATTTCAAAACATTTCGGTATTTTTTTTTTCAGTTTACCTTAGGTCCTCATCAGCCTAAACCTGTGCCAAAAATAAAGATTTACTTACATAAGTATTTTACGTAAAAAAGTTTCTATATATATGTCGCAGTAAGATAGATAAAGCCGTAATATAGTTATATCCCTAGGGATATAATTATATGCCGTAACATAGTTATACGAAAGCAATTCATTACTATCTCACTAGGAATATAGTTATAAAACGGTCCAAGTTTAGTGATATACTTATATTACTAGATTAAGTTCAGTTTTATAATTGTTTTACTGGATTAAGCTTAGTGAAATAGAAATCTACCATATACAGTTAAACAAAACCATATTATATTGGTTAAAATCTTTATTTAAAAAACAACTTTATGTATCCTGCAGTTAGTTACAACAGTTTGTGACATTAACACGTCATCATCATCTGCCTAGACTTTTCACAACTACGTTGGGGTCGGATTCCAGTCTAACCGGATGCAGTTGAAAACCAGTGTTTTGCATGGAGCGACTGCCTGTCTGACCTCCACAACCCAGTTACCCGGGCAACCTGACACCTATTGATAAGGTTGTCAGATTTTCTGGCTTCTGACTGCCCGTAACGACTGCCAAAGATGCTCAAATGACAGATCGGACCCATCAGTTTATTGTGCCTTCCGAAACACGGAAGAACTCGTTATGACATATGATGGAATTTAAACATTTACAATACAATTAAAACTAATCAAACATTAAGAATCTTTTAAAGTTATTCAACAGTTTTGAGATATTTTTATTTCTTATCAAATAAGTTGAGATGTTGGTTTCTTTAAAAGTATTTTTTAATTTTTGTTCAGACAAGAAGAGGAATCATGATAATATCTAGAGTTAAATAGTACTGAATGATACTTACAGGCACACCTTTTATAGTCTTAGCCACCGCAGCGCACTCCGAAAGCTATTTCACTAAACATTATCTAGTAATATAAGTATATCACTAGATTTGGACCGTCTTTTAACTATATTCCTAGTAGGATAGCAATGAATCGCTTTCGTATAACTATGTTACGGCATATAATTATATCCCTAGGGATATAACTATATTACGGCTTTATCTATCTTACTGCGACATATAAACTATTTGAAACTGTCATACGGATTCACCTTGACCTTGACCTTCCAATGTCGTCTGTTTAACGATCGGATAATTAATCGAATAATGAAAACAAGGACCTATGTTTATTCATTTTCATAAAATTGAAAAATTATTAGAAGAAAATGACGACGTGTAGGTACCTATCTAATCTTACGACAAACCTTTACTGGTTCAAAAGTAGCGCAAAATTACCTATCCTATTTTGTGTTTCTCTAAGGCGTTACTATTTGAAAGGAACAAAAAAAACGAAATGATTGCGAAAGTGTCAAATCTCCGTGTGTTTATTTTTCACGCTAAAAATACTTATACCTAAGACGGTTAAGAACATAAGGAAGCTGTTATTAAATAAAGATCTTAATCCAAAAGGCATGTAATCTATACTTATAAATGTTCATCCATTAAGCGTCTTTTCAGTACATCAGTCATTGTTTTTCCCCTTAGTCGTGGAGCGGGCTGGCAGCCATTAGACCCGCGTGCCACAGGTTCCATGCCCAGTTCGCACGCCACCGACATCCGTTGACACACTTACTTAAAAGGCATTAGCTGTATATTTATGCCAAACACCCTATAAAGGTAATTTCGTACTAAAACGAAATGGACGATATAATGGCGCGATTGATTTAGATATGGTGGTTGTGATTTGGTTTATTTATTTTCGCCTGTGTTTCTTGGGGTGCCATTTTTTTGCTTCTGTTAGGTATAGTTAAACGAGGTCACAAAAACGTGTATCTTTTTCTTGTATAATCATTGATTTATACACCACGTAGATATTATGACTTAGAATCTAAATCTTTTTTGCATAACCTCATCTCGCTGTAAAGCCCAGCTCTTTAAATATTTTTAGTGGCAAATAATGTAATAAACATCCATAATTCAAAACTGAGAAAGCCTTATCGGAAAAAGGATAAACGAAATAAATAAACCATAGTACAGATCTTGATTGGAATATAAATCTTTTCACGAGACAAAGCTATTCCAAAGATAACTAAAGCTGAAAGCGGAATTGCTCCATATCTTTCTTCGACTAGGTCACTCTTAATGAATGGTGGCAAGATAAATGTGTCGATTATATCAACGATATAGTTAATCAATTAAGAAGTGATCGAGTCACCCACGCACAAGGAATTGGGTAAAATGCTTATAAAACAATGCAATAGCCTTGTTTGTGGGTAGTTCTTGCTTCCTGCTGTAACATTCCGGGGTGTGGTTTGCTTTCAGTTTAATTAACCTAGAAATCAATGTTTCGAAGCCTATTAGGAGTTTTAGTTCAGTAGATCTAGAGATTTCCCCTACAACTTCATAAACTCATTCAGTCTTCACATCTCTCGATCCTTTGAGTGTTCCCACCAATCACGGCAGTAGACGTTTAGGACATCCTGCCATTTCTTCTTGGGCCTACCCCATACGCAATGGCTGACTTGGAGTACATATTTAATACACTGAGTGATAATATTAGCTCACCTCTCTGGACGCATTCGACTTTATAATCTTAGTTTAGTTTAACTGACTGAATCAGTGTCCCAATTCTAGAAGATCGTCCTAGATGCATCTATGCATTCTGTAGGCAAACAAGATCATTATTTGCAAACAAAAGATGCAGTGCAGCCTAATGCAGCTCTCACGTGGGAGGCTGCAAGGGTGGACGGAGACATATTTACTGTTTAAACCGGTTTGGTAATGCACAAGTTGTTTGTTGTTATGTCAGGTGTTGATAAGATTAGAATGTTTGCATTGCTAGAAGGAGGCTTGTAGAGCCTATTGTCTTTAATGGGAAAATTATGCGATAGATTTCGTTAATCATTTCCTGGATGATAGATAATTTAATTTGCAAGACAAAGAAGAAGAATGATTAAAATTGAAATTGTGTTGTAAAAATGAACGAGAAATGTTTATAAATGACTAGTAAATTGTCACTAGAACTTTATAGAGGCACAAAATTTGGAAGTCGACGCGATTAAGTAAAACAAATACAAACTTTACTTAATAAATTCATACATAACAATTTGGAACGACATCATTAAGAAATTCAATGCAAAATTAAGGCAATGACCATAAGCAAGTTTACCATATAAAAATCGCAAGCGAGGTTAACTCGCTAACTATTATACACAAACCAATATAACATTTAACTTTATCGAAATAAGACTCAATTTCGCAGACACTTGTATTTAAGCTGCAGCAGTTTCCAAACTATGAATTGACCTTGGTGTCCACAAGAAGTATATTTCAAGCCTTCAGACGACCTTAAAGATGGCAGAGTACTGAGAAGGAAAGTTGTGACGTCATATGTCATGTTCGTCTAAGCAGGCGACCATACAAGGAGGTATGACTCAGGTTCCTCACAATAAATCTTCGGCATACATGGTCAGCAGCAGGGACACGTGGGCGATACATAACAAACAATATGATGCATAAAACCTACGTGATAAGACTTAATTTTGTTTTGATACTTTTGTAGATAGAACTGTGATGGTCTGTAGATTTGTTAGGATAGTTGAAAGTTAGAAAGTGATGATAATAAACGAGGTGTTCTAGCTAAGAAACTTTCCCATAGAGTGCAAGATAAATCTGCCTGTACTCAATTTAAGATGACTTTTAGTTGCCATATTTCCATATGCCAACATCCCGGATAGCATAAAATAAGAAAAGCATACAACTGTCCAAGTTTTCGCACATGACAAATCCTCACTTTTGCCGTCTTATCAAGAGGATTTTAGTTTCTCTAGTTAAAATACGAGACAAAAATCTTCATTGAAACTTTGGAGGGCGTTATCCGGCAGTAATTACATGTTGACTCAACAATTACGTCATCAAAATGATTTTGAACAGATGTTAAATAAGTACCTGATGCGAAGATTTTTGCACAAGACTTTCTAGGCCATTAATAACCAATTTCACGATAAGTAAACACATTTGTTTTAGCAGAATCCGGTTTCGACTAAACCACTTTGTTAAAGAAAGTTAAGTGCTTAAAATAAGGCAGTAAATCAAAGATAACTTAATGAATTTAATTACAATAAGAACCTCATCCAATCAACAAAGTTATGCCGCTATTGAGACCGTGACAATAAACTTTGTAAGCCGATCCATTGTCAGAAACTTGAGAACCTCCCAGTATTGTTTGCACGATCAACAAAGACGTTTATACTGAAAAAATACTGTTATAATACTAACGACCTTAAGCCCAAGATATACAGCTTCTGTCTTCTCATCTCAAATAGATCGATTTCCACTCAAATTTCAACCTTGACTCCCAGAGTGACGGTCTCTTTGAGTTTTGCAGAATGCGGTAATAAGTTTGCATGACTGGGTCAAGTTAACAGTAGTCCCACAAAGGTCATGCGTTATTCATAATGCCCTGACATTGGATTTCCACGTGGTCCGTTGCTAGGCAACGGGAATGTCAAACAAACAATCCTCGGATTCATTCAGCTTTCGAATTCGGAGAAGGGTAGACGCGGTTACTATAAAAAAGTTACTTACAAATAATTTGAAATTACCGTCATGTAAAAGGCCTTTTAGAAAAAAAAGCTCTTTTTATTGCCTATCCAAAGATTTCTTCCGTCAAATTATATCTCATGGACGCTCGTGGCATCTCGCGCTCGTTAGATCACGTGAACTGGTGGGACCCTGGATATCGGAAGGCCAGAGGTCCTCGGAGCATATCCTCGATATCTCTGGAAGACGCCGATCCGGCTGAGATCAGGAACGGCTGGCTGACTATTCAAGATTCTAAGGTATTTAGTTAAGAAGAATTGAAACATTGTAGTGGATATTTGATATCTATTAGTGCAATGAAAACATACAGAATGTCTATTAATTTTTGAGGGACTAAGCTGGACTTATTGTTTACAATACTTTTAATATTCACTTACATAATATTATGCAATTTAGTAAATCATTATTAGAACCAAAAACCTAAAACCACGTGATTTTAAAATTAAATTTTACTTATGAACTTTTATCATTACACGCGAATTATACACGTTGAATAATTACAACAAAACCAGTTTTATAAATCACAGTAACATGAACTGTCATTGACCTTATATTTTATTTTTCTTTTACTAGCAAGGTTTCCGATTGCACTCTTGCAAAGAAACAGGATGCGTGAAACTTTAACAACGTTGAAATGTTATACCATAGATACAGACGACAACAGGTCAACATATACGAATCTGTCAAATTTTACCAATCGCACATTAATCCACCTCCATTGTAATAAGGTTTTAATCTATTGCAGAAATTTGACAGATTGTGGTAACTTGATGTACTGTTGTCTGTACTTGTATAAGATCTTAAGCAAGTTTTTTGAAACTTCAAAGGAAACTTGTCAACAGTGTTGTGATTTTTTGTTTACAAATAGGGTGTTTACATTTCTGGCCTGCTTAATTCAATTTCGTACGTCCTTTAGTTCGTGTGGTAGTTGCTTTACAGTCAACACGTAATAAATTAATTGAGCTCTTTATTCTCTTCATAATATTCGTTATTTTTAACCGACTTCAAAAAAAAGAGGAGATTCTCAATTCGGCCGGTATATTTTCTCTTGTCTTATTAACCAATTCTATCAATTTGTTTTTAATATTTGACTTGATGACAAAACTCTTCGTCCACTACAGCAGTTCATGGTCAATGACATAGATACAAACATTAGAAACTACTTTCAAAGACGTCCGACAGATTATAGGCCTCCACACAAAATCTAAATATACACCCAAGTTGCGAAGGACCAATAAAATTTTAATACTCTTTACGTATTCCAAAGAATTCCTTCAAGCCACCTGTATTGATTCCCAGGCCATCTGAATACTAGGGGGTACTTAGAAGACGACCTTCAAATATTTTAACCCACCATTAAAAAACTTTTGAAACAAAACACGACACTAACCGCCTAGTAAAGATTCCTGGTATTATCGATAGGCCAATTCCATTTATTATTGAACACGTACAAATGGACAAAAGGTGTTTGCGTTCTAGAGTCATTTTGTAATGGAAACATTAAACTAACTTCATACTGCGGTAGATATTGTATCTATATTTTTTTAAAAAAAGATAAAATACATTTTATGAAATAGTACTGTAGATTTTAAACAGTGCTTAAAAGTATCAGCGATCACAAAACCAAAGTAAGATTTTGATAGTAATAGGAATATATGGGATTCGTGATATTCTTTACACCATGGGAGAAGCTTAACTTCACCAGGGACAAGTTCAAAATTATTATGATTAAAGCAAAAGTTTACATACCAACAAACTTTTAAGTATTTCTTCAATTTAATAATACTTATAGTTCTGTTAGGTGACATTTTATTATAATATACTCCACTTTATGTTCCGCAGTATGATATACAATATTATGCTCGTAAATAAATGAAGCTTTCGTTAATGGTTTGGAAGGTGAATGACCTCGTTATCAGGAGTGTTCGATACCGATCGAACTGGACAGGGCGACGAACTGTTTTTAATGTCCAATTTGACTCCGGCTTTCAGTATAATGACTGAAAGGTTCAATTCCAATAGAAGAAATTGTATTTGGAGAGTTTTTACTGTTGCATTAAAAAAATACAAAATATGAACTGAGAACTTCCTATTTAGGTGGTCGGTTAAAAATATTATTACCGTGTTTTGAAAAAACTATACCTAAGATCTTTTTCCCTAGCTTCCTAAGGGTCCCTGGATACAAATCGTCCCTGCTTGTTCACATACGCCTGGAAACTAGAATAATCTATCAGATAACTTAGACTGAACTATCTAGTTATAAAATGTTAACGATAAGAAGTAAATGAGGGGTGCCAGGTTGCCCGGGTAACTGGGTTGTGGAGGTCAGACAGGCAGTCGCTCCATGTAAAACACTGGTTCTCAGCTGCATCTGGTTAGACTGGAAGCCGACCCCAACATAGTTGGGGAAAGACTAGGCAGACGATGATGACAAAAAGTAAATGACTGATCAAACATTATTTCGAGAAATGTATAAAAAAAACTGCATTACGTATTACGTAGAAAGGACTTTCATAACTACTCAACTCAGATTAAATCACAAAAACCGTACAAAATTGCGTAATATCTCAATAAAATGCAAACAACTTCAACTTTATCATGATGTTTTACCTCAATCTACATTTTTAAGGTCGTTGACTGGTGACTCAAGCGTCCCTCGTGCGCCCGCGCACGCTCATTATGGTCATTGCATACTCGCTCGCCTAAACACTGCAGATAATTATCAGTTGCCTTTTAAATTGTTGATAATATGGTCTTTAGAAATAAATGTAGGGAAGAAATTGACAAATAAGGCGACCTAAATACTGATTCAATAAGAATTAATAAAAATAAAATTCTGTGCATGTTGTGTCTAATTATTGAATGTCGCACTTGCCAATTTAGCTTAGTTTGTTTTGTTAATTGTTAAGTATCAGTGCAGATAGATGTTGGTGAACCGAACAGAGAAACAAAAATAAAATAAAATTCTATTGAATTTAAAATATTGTGAGCCCGTTTCACCGGGTCTAGGGAAAGTTCTAGATCTATCTAACAGATAATGTCATAGAAATGTTTTTGATTTTGATACTTTCCTATGGTATTATCTGTCAGATAAACCCTTAGTCTATTGTGGACATTTTTGCTTAGATTGGTTCAGAAAGCCGGTAGTAACATAGTAATTTTACACTGGTATAGTCCTAAAAGGTATAAGCTTAGACAAGATACAGGTCGTACCCACGAATTATTATATGATGTGTAAACAAATAACAAATAACGGATGCAGCTCTATCGTTTAGGTAAAATAAGATTGATTTGTTTTAATAAAATAATTAACAAAGATACCATAAGATAACCAGCATCAGACATCTTTCTCCTTCTAATCTTCGCTATCTCAGAATAATATATACTTTGTTGCCAATAAAATATAGCCTAACTAAACTGCGCAATACTAAGATTGCAGCTGCAACAATTAGACAGTTTAGCAGTTGCATTAGCAGTCGTATGCGACACGGATGTTGCAGTACCATATGTAGCTATGCAACTTAATTATCTTCATCCTCACCTCATCATATCTTAAACGTATCATAAATTACATATAATTAGCCTTAGGGTTTGCCAATCTCTGACGAATTACCTATTTGAAAGTCACTACATTCGTTTTAATCAGGACCTGTTGGTCCCATTGGGGCACACTGCAAGTTGCCAAAATAGGTCAAGTCAACATTCAGAATCATTGTTGAAGACAATATTTTTTCTTCTGTTTTCGTGCTAAGATTGTCAAAGGCTCTCGTTGTTTGCTAAATTTTGAAACCACAACCACTACCTTCAACTGACCAATCCATAATTTTGATACAAATAACGAAATTCTCTATCTAGTCTCATCGTACCCGGAATGACCTTATTATTCGTCATCAGCAGCAAATCTTCCGCGTATCCGATTGTCTCCTCAAAAGGACCCAACCTTGGTGTTAGCATAAACCTGACTATCGATTATCCACCCACGGTGATTACACGCTGTTTTATAATAATATTGTCTTTCCTTTCACTATTCATTTGTTTTACGAGGCCATTATTCAGCTTGTTTTTTTTTTCATTTTCTATTTTTCTTTGTTGTTTTATGAGTAGATATTAGGTTTTATGAGTATTGTTTTTATGTTTTTTTTTTTTCAAAGTTCCTGCACTGAAATTTATGTTTTGAAATCTATGGATCTAACAATTCTATAATAGTTTTAAAATGCATATTTGTTCCGTATTTTAGTTTCCTCTTAACCCGACCTCAAATAAATTGCAATAAGGGTAGGACGACGAATATGAGTTTTTCTTGCTAAACTTTATACGAAGTATGTTGCATGATTTAATTAACTAAAAAAAAAAACCAACATTCGAAATCTAAAAATAATCTCCCACAAAGCATATACAAACTGGACATTAATCCAGCCAGCGCATTAGCAGGCGAAGTATCATGAACATAAAGTCATAGTCTATCGGTCACGATCGTATGCAACGAGCACGGTGAATACATTACATGCAAATCGTGCATCGTGCATTACACATATTGTAAGGTAGCATGCACTAATGTAAAGTTAGGTTCGTATTACTTAAGCCCACTGACCAATGCTACGTTATCTTATGCTCTATATCTACACTGAGGATGAGACTTTGTGCTCTAATACATATCAGTCCTAGACAANGAAAGACTAGGCAGACGATGATGACAAAAAGTAAATGACTGATCAAACATTATTTCGAGAAATGTATAAAAAAAACTGCATTACGTATTACGTAGAAAGGACTTTCATAACTACTCAACTCAGATTAAATCACAAAAACCGTACAAAATTGCGTAATATCTCAATAAAATGCAAACAACTTCAACTTTATCATGATGTTTTACCTCAATCTACATTTTTAAGGTCGTTGACTGGTGACTCAAGCGTCCCTCGTGCGCCCGCGCACGCTCATTATGGTCATTGCATACTCGCTCGCCTAAACACTGCAGATAATTATCAGTTGCCTTTTAAATTGTTGATAATATGGTCTTTAGAAATAAATGTAGGGAAGAAATTGACAAATAAGGCGACCTAAATACTGATTCAATAAGAATTAATAAAAATAAAATTCTGTGCATGTTGTGTCTAATTATTGAATGTCGCACTTGCCAATTTAGCTTAGTTTGTTTTGTTAATTGTTAAGTATCAGTGCAGATAGATGTTGGTGAACCGAACAGAGAAACAAAAATAAAATAAAATTCTATTGAATTTAAAATATTGTGAGCCCGTTTCACCGGGTCTAGGGAAAGTTCTAGATCTATCTAACAGATAATGTCATAGAAATGTTTTTGATTTTGATACTTTCCTATGGTATTATCTGTCAGATAAACCCTTAGTCTATTGTGGACATTTTTGCTTAGATTGGTTCAGAAAGCCGGTAGTAACATAGTAATTTTACACTGGTATAGTCCTAAAAGGTATAAGCTTAGACAAGATACAGGTCGTACCCACGAATTATTATATGATGTGTAAACAAATAACAAATAACGGATGCAGCTCTATCGTTTAGGTAAAATAAGATTGATTTGTTTTAATAAAATAATTAACAAAGATACCATAAGATAACCAGCATCAGACATCTTTCTCCTTCTAATCTTCGCTATCTCAGAATAATATATACTTTGTTGCCAATAAAATATAGCCTAACTAAACTGCGCAATACTAAGATTGCAGCTGCAACAATTAGACAGTTTAGCAGTTGCATTAGCAGTCGTATGCGACACGGATGTTGCAGTACCATATGTAGCTATGCAACTTAATTATCTTCATCCTCACCTCATCATATCTTAAACGTATCATAAATTACATATAATTAGCCTTAGGGTTTGCCAATCTCTGACGAATTACCTATTTGAAAGTCACTACATTCGTTTTAATCAGGACCTGTTGGTCCCATTGGGGCACACTGCAAGTTGCCAAAATAGGTCAAGTCAACATTCAGAATCATTGTTGAAGACAATATTTTTTCTTCTGTTTTCGTGCTAAGATTGTCAAAGGCTCTCGTTGTTTGCTAAATTTTGAAACCACAACCACTACCTTCAACTGACCAATCCATAATTTTGATACAAATAACGAAATTCTCTATCTAGTCTCATCGTACCCGGAATGACCTTATTATTCGTCATCAGCAGCAAATCTTCCGCGTATCCGATTGTCTCCTCAAAAGGACCCAACCTTGGTGTTAGCATAAACCTGACTATCGATTATCCACCCACGGTGATTACACGCTGTTTTATAATAATATTGTCTTTCCTTTCACTATTCATTTGTTTTACGAGGCCATTATTCAGCTTGTTTTTTTTTTCATTTTCTATTTTTCTTTGTTGTTTTATGAGTAGATATTAGGTTTTATGAGTATTGTTTTTATGTTTTTTTTTTTTCAAAGTTCCTGCACTGAAATTTATGTTTTGAAATCTATGGATCTAACAATTCTATAATAGTTTTAAAATGCATATTTGTTCCGTATTTTAGTTTCCTCTTAACCCGACCTCAAATAAATTGCAATAAGGGTAGGACGACGAATATGAGTTTTTCTTGCTAAACTTTATACGAAGTATGTTGCATGATTTAATTAACTAAAAAAAAAAACCAACATTCGAAATCTAAAAATAATCTCCCACAAAGCATATACAAACTGGACATTAATCCAGCCAGCGCATTAGCAGGCGAAGTATCATGAACATAAAGTCATAGTCTATCGGTCACGATCGTATGCAACGAGCACGGTGAATACATTACATGCAAATCGTGCATCGTGCATTACACATATTGTAAGGTAGCATGCACTAATGTAAAGTTAGGTTCGTATTACTTAAGCCCACTGACCAATGCTACGTTATCTTATGCTCTATATCTACACTGAGGATGAGACTTTGTGCTCTAATACATATCAGTCCTAGACAAAAAATAATTCGTATAATGTTGAAGATGATCAACGGATGATTTATGCAAAGGCCGAGGAAAGTGTGACGTCAGTCAGTACTCCTAACGGCATTATTGGTACAGGTAGATTTAGCGCTAAACATTTGTGAAGATGTTCTAACGGGCCTGACTATCACACTTTAATGTTGATTGATCAATCCTGGCTTTGCAATTTTTTCCAGGACAGCTCAATATTAAGTAATTATCTATAATTTTTGCCATAAGAAAATACTCATTGCCAATGCCATAATCAAATTCAACCGTAAAATTGGTTTACAAAATTCGTAATCATCATAATGATCTTGATTGTGAAACACGAAAGGATGACAAAAACGACAAAATTAATGTAGCCAATCGCAGAAAGAATTAGGGTAATCGTAAGCTGATCCTGTATGCCTACTCCTTGATGTAAAACTATGCAATCAAAAACATGCAAGTGTGTCGCATACTAACTGCGGCTTCTAACCTGTTCGCTAGCAGATTAGTTAATCTAACTAAGTACGGTTAATGCGCAAGATTACGTGGCCACACCAAAATTAGGTGATGCAACTTGACACAGTTGCGCAGGAATATGCACAAGCGTAATCGCAGGCACAGGTGCACTCCCTATTCCCTCACTCTCATCGTCCGAGGGGATGGCAATCCGACATGACAGACAAGAGATCAGGCGCGGTACCGAGTACCGACAGCTTTACATACTCTTACTATCTCAGTTCAAACACCCAAGTAGCTTTCATTCCGGAAACACATAGTTTGAAAATGTCAAGTTTTTTGCCCAAAATAGCGTCAACCAGACTTCCTGCCACAAGTCTAATTCTCATTGTAATTAATCCTAGTATTACGGAAGTGAGGTACACTACAATACTGTCATTGTGAGCCGATTGACAGGTTGTCTGTGTTCGGCGATGCGTGGGCGCCGACCTCACGCCTCCGAGGTATCGCGATACTCTGAGAAACTGCGGTGACTAATCTTATCTATAACGTGGATCGGTTACCTAAGTAACTTGGACTTGAGTTGCAAATGTACGGTTAAAAATTATGTAGAGATCATCAAATGGGGTGTTTGACTTCTCTGACGTAATAAACCATTGTTTTCCTCAATTTCACTAACTACAACGTTTTTTCGCTTCTCTGTGAGGCTTTCAAACAGAATATCTGAGTACACAAGTCATTCATTGTCAGTGTTGTTTTAAGATAATTTTAATCGCAGTACTAGGTTTCAGCTACGCGTATCTCCTAATCAATCCATCATTTTGATTCTGTACAGGATGCTCAATATCTTCATTCATTTCAACAAGCAACAATTGAAATTATCTGGCCAGCATTTGCTGAATCATGCATATTTATGAAGCCATTCTCTTCTTCCTCAGGCCCGGTTCCAACAGAAGCAGATGCAAGAGCGAGAGATGAAGATCGCGTCTCTCTACGAGGCACAGCAGGCGAGGGCGCTGGACAGAGTGAGGCATTCGCCCAGCAACGTGGGCCATGCCTCGCCACCGCTGCCCCCGCCTACGTCTACGCACCAACCTGGGAAGGTAAGAAATCAAAATAATAAAAGAACGACAGCCGGTCAACCTACCCGATTCTAACAAATTTTACCCATAGCTTGCACTATTGTGATAAGTTTGAAAATCTACTGAAGTTAAACAGATTGAGGTAAGTTGATGTCCGTACTTATTTTTTACAATACAATGCTAATGAAAAGATAGTGGCTGAGTATAATTCTTGTTGAGTAGATTTGCTAGTCCAAAGTTGGCTACACGATTCTTTATGGTGGACGCATACCTATCACAGCCGAAAAAAGTTCACAGCTAGACAAAGGCCTTCCCACAAGCTGTCGAGATTCATACTCACCGCACTGGGCTTATGTATTAGTATCAACGGAACAATACTAAGAAAACAGCTCGTCAATTGGTTCAGTTGATAAGTCAAGAATTGTACCCACTCAACAGTAGCACCGGTGGCTCGATCAAGGTTAACCTGCGGTTTTCGCGGTTGGTCTGAGAATGAATGACGATCGGTTATTCTAGATTTCGAATATTGCCATGTTAAATATGGACGTATACAAAAAAAAATATCATCGCAGTGCACACAGTTCGTGTGTGTTGAATGAAAATCTTTATTTCAGACTGTTACACAAAATTACATAATATATTTGACCATCAAAAAATAATTATTATGATTAAATTATTAGATTTCAATTTCGTTCGGTTCAATTTCTTCAAAATGTTTCATAAGTCCATGCTAAGTTTCAGTATTATTCTAAACATAGATACGACGATTAATAATCTTTGTCATGTTGATTATACACTCGATAGAACAGGTGTGGTACTCATTGTCGCTCCCATGGTTTATTCGATAACAATTTATTATTCACCACTAAAAACATCAATTAATTATTATCGACGATGTGGAAATTACTTGGAAATATACACAAAAAAAATAACATAGGAGAATCAGTGTAAAGCCACCTGGTTCTTTAGTTTCTCAAAGGATACAACTTCTTCAATCAAAAATCTATAATATACACAGTCGAATTGAGAACCTCCTTCTTTTTGGGAAGTCGGTTAAAAATGACGTTTTTTGTCCAGGTACGACAGATGTTTGAAGAGCGTCGAACAAAGGCAGGTATAGACAAGAGCTATCCCCTCCAACCGATCCACAACACAGACCGGCCGGCAGCCAGGAAGCCGCTGCCGAATGGGTATAGCAAGGTCACCACATCTAAGCTCAGCGTCGAGAGGAAGATCAGCAAGACACACACCAGCATCAACTCACATAGTGTCAAGAAGCAGCAACATGTAAGTCCATGACACCTGTGCAATAAATGTGGTCTAGGCAAAGGTGGTAAAATTATCTGCAAAATGCTGCCAGAAGAAATGGAATAGTCCTTAACAGTGAGATTGGGGAGACGCCAGTATAACAATGTCGTGATGCTTCAGCAATTGTAAACAAAATCTCAATAAAACTAATATAATAAAAATATTATTTTTGTCTTATTTGCAGAAAATAGAGAATATAGTAAATGGATCCGGTGATCTCAATCACAACCACGAACCGGACCTAAATTCAGTCAATCATGTGGTAAGCAATTCATACTTCTATTCTCCTCCTCATAGCGACCTCTAAAGCTCATAATTATGACAAAATCTTATAGCCATCTAAACTTTTTTTCTTTAGCACTAGGCAAAGTCATCTCTAATGTCTTACATCATTTTTCTGTCTGAAGCATCTTTTAGCCAGTCAGCGAAGTTCAGGTTAAATTGATAAACTCATATGCTTTCTTAATGCCCCGCTTTGTTCTCAGCTGCCACAAAGCAACGGCGAAGTAATAATCCCAAACACAGACGAATTGGACAAGGCTGATAACAACTATCTCCTGGAGAACGAGACGTTCCCCGAGGCACTGGCACCTACACCTACGCCAAGGTCACCTAACCCTCCTGCAGTCACCAAGAAACCACCTCCCAGAAGGTACAGTCTTCGAAAAGCATTTCTTTATGCTTCAAGTAATTGCACAACGCGACGACTCTGAGGCCATTTATGCACGAATTTATGCTAGGCAGAAACAAGGCACAATAATAGTCATTTAGTTAGTGTGTCTGTTCCCGTTCAACCAGGGCCGGTATTATCTAATTTTCCGTTTGATTTTTTTACTGTAGAAGTCCTGCTCAAAGAGCCAGTCCAGTCAAAACAAAACCTCAAGCTTCACCTGCGACGAATGCACGAAGAGCCACGAGTGAAAATGCTGTAAGTGTCTGCTACTTTCAATTAGAAAACATTCAGTAGATCAATCAAGTGAGGTCTAGAATCTTATAAAGAACAGGCTCATTCCACTTCCCTCATGACGGTGATCGGTCCCGCATCATTCAAGCGGGACCTAAAGCCATTCACCGCCATTTATTTCCTTGCAGAAAATCCTGGAAATCTCAGCCCAAGATCTCACCCTCGGCCGCCGCGCTTGGCACTAGACCAAAGAGGCGAAATGAGAAAAAAAAGTAATAAAACTCCAAAATGAAATAAAGTACTGGCCGTTTTGAAGAAACAATGATTTGACGTTTAAAAAAAAGAATTGAAACGTCGTTCTAAATTTGAATAGTACGCGATTCAGTCGGCAAATTTTTGATATGTCAATATGACCGTTAAATTTTGTAGTTAAGAAAATTAATTCGTTTGTCGCTCTAAATTGGTTAAGTGTTAGGATACGGAGGCGCAGCTTCCCAATAGTTTGTATGTGTGATGTGTTCAGGTGTCGGAGAGCAACAAGGCCCGAGGGGCCATGCAGCGAGTTGCTAACCCGGTGAGTCTACTGATTTATTTATTATGGCAACTTGTATAATAAAGCACTTACTTCTTCTTCATGTTGGCTTGTTAATCCTTATCCACTCCTTAAATGACCCACCTTCGAAAGTACTGACATTTGCCCATACTCACCGCGCTGGGCATGCGTGTTGGTGAGCGCAGTGTGGGATAGCTTTAGCTTTGAATTGAAAACCAAAACTCCGCCCTCAAGACGACCCACTGACCCACTAACCCCTTTTTGCCTTCCAATGATTTATTTGTGTTAATTTTTGTTGATTTTATTATTTAATCCTATATTCCAGGTTCTTACCAGAAGGCAACCACTAACTGTGGTAGGTTTTATTTTATTTATTTAATTTAATATTTTTTTCATTGTAAAGTTTGTTTAGATGACCCACTGTCCATTTGTTTACCTAAGTTTTTTTTATTTCTTTTTATTAGCTTTATTTAAACAAAATTTCTACCTGAAGATATTTTGATTGTGTTATCGGTCTGAAATAAATGTATTTGTCATAAAAAATCTTACTTCGTAGTCGATCTATCTCCAAACTTGCCAAAGACTTCAAATCATCGAGCGTTAGTAGAAAAGACTGGTCGAAATTGATTGATGTGTCGACCATTCAGTTTTACCATCATTGCATCGATTGATAGGTCTGGTAATACCGTAATAATTTCAAGATATTAAAGAGTTCCTCTGTTGGCAGAGTTCAGGCAGCGTGGGCTCGGGCGGCGCGGGCCCGGCGCGACGCAGCCCGGGCGGGGCGGCGGCGGCGCTCGCCGGCTCGGGCGCCGCCTGCGCCGTGTGCGGCCGCCACTTCGCGCCCGACCGCATCGACAAGCACCAGGACATCTGCCGCAAGGCCAACGCCAAGAAACGGAAGCCTTTCGACGCGCTCAAGCATAGGCTAGCTGTCAGTATACTAGACGCAATCTTAGCCAGACTCAATCTGTGTTTGAACTTTAGTACTACACTCAGCTCTCAGCTCTCTACAGCCACTGAGGATGACGACCGATACTTGCAATCTACAGTCTAGTCTAGACCAGGGCTCTTCAAATCGTGAAACGTTCAAAATTACGCAACTTATTCCTTGTCCCCATTTATCGCCACTATATGCTAATCTGAAACCCCTAACTCTGTTATATATATAGCAGATACTTTTATCCAGCAATTTTACTGCTGTTCTAAAATTTTACGATACATGACGTAGGATAATATATTAAAAAAAATTACACAATTTAACAAATTATGTTCTATGCGGCTAGGGAACAGAAGCCGCTGGTTATAAGGCAAGCTAAAATATTGATATCACTTGTTTTTTGCAAACACTATCACGTTCACATCATACATTACACGAACAGTTTAAAGTACTGATTTCTCAAACATGTCTGCTCTCGACATTATCACCTCGACTCGTACGTATAGGCACTTTTAATATTCAATTCAATGTTGTCTGTCATCTGTGTGTCCCTGTCCAACCTTTTCATAAACAAAAGGTCCAAACTGCTTTTCCATTTTTCTTGACATGAACCATTCGAACATCCAATTTTTTAGTCTTCAAAGAAATATTTTTCGTAACTCATCCCCTACCTACATCTCTGTAATGTCCTATTTGTCTCTCCAGGGTACGGAAGCAGAGCCGTTCATCAGCAAGCTGCGCAAGGGTCCCGCGAACCCGGCGTCCAACACGAAGGTGAACAAGCCGCTGAACAGCAACTGGCGGCAGAAGCACGAGGAGTTCATCGCGGCCATTCGCGCCGCCAAGCAGGTGCAGGCGCACATCAGCGCTGGTGGTGAGTGCAGCTACGAACTTGAGCTTCTTTAGTCCTGATATATGATAATGAGCTGATGCATTATCAAGCAGGTTTAGGTTACTACTACATATTTAGTCCCCATAATTCTTCACTGTTTTCGATAGAGCGATCGAATTTTAAGAACTTACCAAGACGATTTCGATTGCTAGATTCACGAATTCTTCTTGTCGCCGTCACAGCCCAAATATACGTCCACTGGATCCGCAGAAAAGCCTCCCCCAAGCCCCTGCATCATGCATCAGGGATTCTACGAACATTTTTAATTAACTAAAATTAACAACAGAAATTGTCGTTAATTCCAGGTAAGCTAAGCGACCTCCCTCCTCCCCCTCCCTCGGAGAACCCGGACTACGTGCAGTGTCCCCACTGCGGACGCCGCTTCAACCAGCAGGCGGCCGAGCGACACATCCCCAAGTGCGCCAGCTACCAGTTCAACAAGCCCAAGCCCAACGCCAAGCGCCGGTAGCCGACCAGCCCCGACCGCACCCGAAGACACCCGAACGGAACGACCGTCACATTTGAATTTTGAATTAGGTTCTGGAATAGCTACGTTTCTCTGCGCGTGCGTTTGATTGCTGTAGCTATAGTGACTACAGATCGACCCCTGTTCGGTGATCACTCGTCTCGTTCATTGTCGCCGTCTATTTAGGTGTGATTTCTGACTGTACTCATTTTAGGAATATCAAATTTGTGAAGTATCACATCAGCCCCCAGTCAGACCACCATGTCTTATTACAATATCGACTGCAGCACTGACCTCCCTTCTAATTGGTTACTCGACACTTTCCTGCAAATCGTTTTCACTTACACCTTGTTTTATTTAGTTAAAACTTTCTACGACATTTTAAGCCCTAGCCCGAATAATAGTTACTAAATGGAGGTCGAACAGGCTTATAACTTAGGGCAGAACAGTAAAAAATACCACTTTTTCAGTTTGCAGGACTTCATCCTGCGAATGTGCTTGGCATCCATGATTTACTATGTTATGTGGATCTCTATTTGCTATGTCCATGACCTGGTGTGTGACAGCGCGAATAGGGAACTAAGCAGGCATAGATTATTGTCAGACATTTTTTAGAAGCTGTCTATGACAAGTGTTAACTTATCTTTAGCATTTTCCAATTTCCCGATGCTAACCAAACTATTTTCTTCTAAGATTCAATCAAAACTTACTACGAGACGCTATTAAACTATTTCATTTTTATACAATGCCACTACCGCAACTGACATTGTATAAAAATTAGCATGAACGCTGTAATAATTTTCTTTAAATTTTTATAACTAAGCGGACTTGAACAGATGGACTATATAAGTGGAAGTTAAAATTGTAATTTTGTACTTAGCAAGACCTATGTATGTATTGAGGTACATTGCCATAAACGACTGTCGGGACCTTATTATTATAGATTCTAAACAAGTTATGATAACAAGAAAAGATTTTAAAGTCAATTGACGTTTGTACAAAAGAACTATGCTTTTTAAAATGTTAACAATGCAGATGTTATTGGATTAATAAAATGTACTTTATTATTTTATCTTTTGTCGTATTATTTTTCTACTATCATAATTGAGGCCATGAGAGCCAGAGTGGCCTAACTGTATTTTTTTCAAAACTAATTTTATTAGACAAAAAATAAGTAAACGATATCTTACAGCACCACAATGACCTAAAAATAGTTTTAAAAACAAAGTTAGGCCGCTCTGGCTCTCATGGCCTCAATTGACCCTCTAGAACAATAAAGATGTACCAGTAATGAAGCTAAGTCTTGTTGTCAAAACAAAATGATGACGTAATCACCATCGAAGCCGACGACTCCCGGCCACCGTAGGCGTGTGGGTGTGCGGTGAGTTTCGGGTGGCTCATCGTCCTTCCGTCTCGTAAGAGACGACAGGCCCGTGTCGGCGGCGCGCGTTGTTCCACGCGCTCCTCAGAGAGTGTCAGCAAACCCCTGCGGGGCCCACTAGGGCCAGAGCCCGTCGGTGCTGCGGGTTGTTCGAAAGATTTACCGCGGCCGGGCGGCGGCCCTGGCACACAAAAGGCTCCCAAAGGAAAACGGTGGGTTTTAGTCAGTAAAAGTCTGACACTCCCTCCCGCTGTGGGTGACAGCGGGAGGGAGTGATACTGATGATTTCCCAACTGAACTTTCGTAGGTAGAGTAGAGAATAGGTAGATTCCCAACTGTTCTACATTATAGTTAAACTGTGCCACTAGTGTCAATAGTTTTGTAATTAGTCCTGTTGACCGAACTACTGAAACTTTTTTGTTGCGTTAATTCGGCTCTAACAATGTACCGAACTACTGACACTTTTAGGGATGAATTATGCTAGACCGTGGCGGGCACGAGCCGTTCGCTGGGTGGGGTTCGGATTCAAAACTCCGTGCCGTGCCGAAGCCGTGCGGCATCTGCGTCCGTTCGGGACACGTCCGTGTCATAAACATAGCATAAACAGGACCATATAAAATGTTCGTGGACTTTTGAATCCGAGCCTCTTCCGTGCCTCGCCCGGGGNCACTTCGCGCCCGACCGCATCGACAAGCACCAGGACATCTGCCGCAAGGCCAACGCCAAGAAACGGAAGCCTTTCGACGCGCTCAAGCATAGGCTAGCTGTCAGTATACTAGACGCAATCTTAGCCAGACTCAATCTGTGTTTGAACTTTAGTACTACACTCAGCTCTCAGCTCTCTACAGCCACTGAGGATGACGACCGATACTTGCAATCTACAGTCTAGTCTAGACCAGGGCTCTTCAAATCGTGAAACGTTCAAAATTACGCAACTTATTCCTTGTCCCCATTTATCGCCACTATATGCTAATCTGAAACCCCTAACTCTGTTATATATATAGCAGATACTTTTATCCAGCAATTTTACTGCTGTTCTAAAATTTTACGATACATGACGTAGGATAATATATTAAAAAAAATTACACAATTTAACAAATTATGTTCTATGCGGCTAGGGAACAGAAGCCGCTGGTTATAAGGCAAGCTAAAATATTGATATCACTTGTTTTTTGCAAACACTATCACGTTCACATCATACATTACACGAACAGTTTAAAGTACTGATTTCTCAAACATGTCTGCTCTCGACATTATCACCTCGACTCGTACGTATAGGCACTTTTAATATTCAATTCAATGTTGTCTGTCATCTGTGTGTCCCTGTCCAACCTTTTCATAAACAAAAGGTCCAAACTGCTTTTCCATTTTTCTTGACATGAACCATTCGAACATCCAATTTTTTAGTCTTCAAAGAAATATTTTTCGTAACTCATCCCCTACCTACATCTCTGTAATGTCCTATTTGTCTCTCCAGGGTACGGAAGCAGAGCCGTTCATCAGCAAGCTGCGCAAGGGTCCCGCGAACCCGGCGTCCAACACGAAGGTGAACAAGCCGCTGAACAGCAACTGGCGGCAGAAGCACGAGGAGTTCATCGCGGCCATTCGCGCCGCCAAGCAGGTGCAGGCGCACATCAGCGCTGGTGGTGAGTGCAGCTACGAACTTGAGCTTCTTTAGTCCTGATATATGATAATGAGCTGATGCATTATCAAGCAGGTTTAGGTTACTACTACATATTTAGTCCCCATAATTCTTCACTGTTTTCGATAGAGCGATCGAATTTTAAGAACTTACCAAGACGATTTCGATTGCTAGATTCACGAATTCTTCTTGTCGCCGTCACAGCCCAAATATACGTCCACTGGATCCGCAGAAAAGCCTCCCCCAAGCCCCTGCATCATGCATCAGGGATTCTACGAACATTTTTAATTAACTAAAATTAACAACAGAAATTGTCGTTAATTCCAGGTAAGCTAAGCGACCTCCCTCCTCCCCCTCCCTCGGAGAACCCGGACTACGTGCAGTGTCCCCACTGCGGACGCCGCTTCAACCAGCAGGCGGCCGAGCGACACATCCCCAAGTGCGCCAGCTACCAGTTCAACAAGCCCAAGCCCAACGCCAAGCGCCGGTAGCCGACCAGCCCCGACCGCACCCGAAGACACCCGAACGGAACGACCGTCACATTTGAATTTTGAATTAGGTTCTGGAATAGCTACGTTTCT
This sequence comes from Heliothis virescens, assembly GCA_002382865.2. Classification (NCBI taxonomy): domain Eukaryota; kingdom Metazoa; phylum Arthropoda; class Insecta; order Lepidoptera; family Noctuidae; genus Heliothis; species Heliothis virescens. The sequence continues at coordinate 2,778,033 of NWSH02000329.1, read as the reverse complement.
CTGCGCGTGCGTTTGATTGCTGTAGCTATAGTGACTACAGATCGACCCCTGTTCGGTGATCACTCGTCTCGTTCATTGTCGCCGTCTATTTAGGTGTGATTTCTGACTGTACTCATTTTAGGAATATCAAATTTGTGAAGTATCACATCAGCCCCCAGTCAGACCACCATGTCTTATTACAATATCGACTGCAGCACTGACCTCCCTTCTAATTGGTTACTCGACACTTTCCTGCAAATCGTTTTCACTTACACCTTGTTTTATTTAGTTAAAACTTTCTACGACATTTTAAGCCCTAGCCCGAATAATAGTTACTAAATGGAGGTCGAACAGGCTTATAACTTAGGGCAGAACAGTAAAAAATACCACTTTTTCAGTTTGCAGGACTTCATCCTGCGAATGTGCTTGGCATCCATGATTTACTATGTTATGTGGATCTCTATTTGCTATGTCCATGACCTGGTGTGTGACAGCGCGAATAGGGAACTAAGCAGGCATAGATTATTGTCAGACATTTTTTAGAAGCTGTCTATGACAAGTGTTAACTTATCTTTAGCATTTTCCAATTTCCCGATGCTAACCAAACTATTTTCTTCTAAGATTCAATCAAAACTTACTACGAGACGCTATTAAACTATTTCATTTTTATACAATGCCACTACCGCAACTGACATTGTATAAAAATTAGCATGAACGCTGTAATAATTTTCTTTAAATTTTTATAACTAAGCGGACTTGAACAGATGGACTATATAAGTGGAAGTTAAAATTGTAATTTTGTACTTAGCAAGACCTATGTATGTATTGAGGTACATTGCCATAAACGACTGTCGGGACCTTATTATTATAGATTCTAAACAAGTTATGATAACAAGAAAAGATTTTAAAGTCAATTGACGTTTGTACAAAAGAACTATGCTTTTTAAAATGTTAACAATGCAGATGTTATTGGATTAATAAAATGTACTTTATTATTTTATCTTTTGTCGTATTATTTTTCTACTATCATAATTGAGGCCATGAGAGCCAGAGTGGCCTAACTGTATTTTTTTCAAAACTAATTTTATTAGACAAAAAATAAGTAAACGATATCTTACAGCACCACAATGACCTAAAAATAGTTTTAAAAACAAAGTTAGGCCGCTCTGGCTCTCATGGCCTCAATTGACCCTCTAGAACAATAAAGATGTACCAGTAATGAAGCTAAGTCTTGTTGTCAAAACAAAATGATGACGTAATCACCATCGAAGCCGACGACTCCCGGCCACCGTAGGCGTGTGGGTGTGCGGTGAGTTTCGGGTGGCTCATCGTCCTTCCGTCTCGTAAGAGACGACAGGCCCGTGTCGGCGGCGCGCGTTGTTCCACGCGCTCCTCAGAGAGTGTCAGCAAACCCCTGCGGGGCCCACTAGGGCCAGAGCCCGTCGGTGCTGCGGGTTGTTCGAAAGATTTACCGCGGCCGGGCGGCGGCCCTGGCACACAAAAGGCTCCCAAAGGAAAACGGTGGGTTTTAGTCAGTAAAAGTCTGACACTCCCTCCCGCTGTGGGTGACAGCGGGAGGGAGTGATACTGATGATTTCCCAACTGAACTTTCGTAGGTAGAGTAGAGAATAGGTAGATTCCCAACTGTTCTACATTATAGTTAAACTGTGCCACTAGTGTCAATAGTTTTGTAATTAGTCCTGTTGACCGAACTACTGAAACTTTTTTGTTGCGTTAATTCGGCTCTAACAATGTACCGAACTACTGACACTTTTAGGGATGAATTATGCTAGACCGTGGCGGGCACGAGCCGTTCGCTGGGTGGGGTTCGGATTCAAAACTCCGTGCCGTGCCGAAGCCGTGCGGCATCTGCGTCCGTTCGGGACACGTCCGTGTCATAAACATAGCATAAACAGGACCATATAAAATGTTCGTGGACTTTTGAATCCGAGCCTCTTCCGTGCCTCGCCCGGGGTACCGCGGTCTAGCATTTCATCCCTTAGTTGTAGCAGTTTGGTTGTTAGTTCCGTTCTAACAAAAACTCATAAATAGTACTCCTCTGAAACATATAGCAGTTCCATTGTTATGAGTACTTATTCGTGTCTCCTCATAATATATGAACCGTTTTCGTCGTCTATGTTTACAGTTCACCTACTCGTAAGATATGAATTCTTATCAGGGTGCGTCTCGATCTGGCGAATGTGCCGCGAATGCGCAGCTCGCGGGCAGCTCGCAAACGGCTCGCGAGCTGCGCATTCGCACCCTTACATCTGTTCTCTTCAATATGGTGGAAGTCAAAAAAAACTACAAAATATGCTTCAAATTGATTATTTATTTTGCTATTGTCTTTTAAAAAAACTTAAATGCAAATTATCGCCCCTCTCTTACACCGGGGAAGCGTGTACATGTTTGGTGAAAAACTTTTGATATTTGAGTATATTTTGATGGTGGAGATTCTCTAGTTCTCTGAAGATGTCCTGGGTACGTAGGAGAATACCACTGAGGACCTGGGCGGCACCAGCAGATTGTCAGCTGCCTCGGCGTTGTGATTGGAGTAACTGAAAAGATAATAAATCCATTAGGAGATTTTTATTGGAGCCCGAGCACATGTGGGAGAAATACATAGGTATTGAGGAAGTACATAAGAGAGGACTACATAGGGGTTGTACTAAGGGAATACACAATAAGTAAGTAAACCAAGAGTAAATAATACTAACTTAGTATAGAGACGCACGCCGTGCGACATGTAGTGCGGCGTGAGCGCGGCCGGCACTGACGTCAGCAGCGTCAGGTTGCCGCGCTGCTCCTCCGCTGAAGGGTTGAACAGCGCCAGGTAGCCTGTGTGCCCTGCCTTCCATCTGTACGGACAAATTAATTAAATTATTTTCCTATTTTAGCATGTGAAAGAAAACCATTTTGGTACTTTTTATAAACTTGTCTCTTTCGTGCAAAAACGACCGTCTATAATACAAAATTCGTCACTTACGTTATTATGTCAATGGAATTAGGAGTGAGTTTAAAATTGCTTTTTTGGATTTATACGATAGAGATCTTATAGAAGAAATTTGAGTCGCTACCCCAAATCTTATAAAACGTCTTTTTAATATTTTTATATAAAAAATACTCAAAGTAATTAAGTATATCGTAGTCCTAATGAAAATAGCCTAAATTCGAACAATGTTTTTTCCTAAATTCGAACAATAACTCCTTACACAATCTAACATCTATACAATCATTCATACCTGGCGACGGCAAGCAATGTGCTGGTTGAGGAGTTCCTGGCGGGAACTCCGGAGATGGCATAGTCTCCGTGCTGGATGCTCGCGTCTTCACGCAGCGACACCAGGTGTGATAGCGCTTCAGCCTGACAAATTGGAAGAGATTTTGTGGTCAGAAAAATGTTGGTCTCTTACGTACATATTGTTCAATCGTGCAAAAGCGTGCAATTGCTTAAAACTGAAGTTTTTACAAATCTCTTGAAGTTGATTGATACGAATTAGGTTTTTTTTTACAAAACTACTGATTTCTACAGTATTTTGGGGAGTAACATTTATTTGCAAAAAGGATTCTAGCTTACATTTTAACAATAGGTCACTTGACAAGACAGAATAATGCATCAATTTTATGAGGCGAAATGATACACGAGATTAGTGAGCATGATGAGATGAACAAATCTATGCAATGTATATGTTATGGACTAGGTGATTAATGTGGGCATTATTCATAATATGCGAACATTATGAATAATGTCTAGCTCTATTGGGCTAAGTGATTAATAACTATCTAAACTTCATTATTTATCACATTGCACGGTCATTATTATATTGCTACATGACATTTGGGCAGTTTGATAATAAAGCCAAATTTGACGCGGTGCAGGGAGGGAAGAACGCGTGATACGGTTTGACCAATCAGAGACCGCTATTCAGCATGCGGCTCGTGCGGCGGGCGCTATTGTTTGTGTTTAGTTTTGCATTGTAAGCGAATACGGACGAACGCGGATAGGTTTTAATTTCGTAACTCATTGTCCAACAAAATATCTATCCTAGAACATTAGCTGAAAGTTAGGTTTTAATGACAGAAACGAATTGCTGTAAATCCGACTGCACGCAGACTTGTCTGCCCTACCCCTAGAGTGTAATTCAAAATCGCGTAGGCGCGGAG
>NWSH02000329.1:2757741-2770818 GCA_002382865.2 Heliothis virescens | reverse complement strand
CCGAAGCTGCGGTGGTGAGCGTTAAACCTATCTGCGACGATATACTCGCGTGGGACCGCCGGAGCCCCGCAGCGCCGGAGCCGTGACAGAAATCATGCTTGCTGCAAAAAACTGAAACTGCCACAAAGACAAAACCATGACGTTCCAAGCTTTACAAAATCTGACTGATTACTTAAATTGTTAAACATTTAGTTTATTTTAAGTAACAATAAAAATGAAAAATTACTGATCAAATTTGTTTGTATTACTCTGCCCAAAGGGCGATGTACAATATGTAGAATGCCCGGTCAATTAGATTATTTGAATGATTATTATTAAATTGCTCTCTCAGATTGGGCATTTTTCATAATGACCGGGCGTTATGTATAATGCAAAATTTTTCATTTGGTCCACAACATATACTCACGGTGACAGTCTGATTGTCATCACTCTCAAGCTGTTTGAGACTGACGACGGGCGCGGCGGGCAGCAGCAGCGCGAATGGCACCAATTCCGGCGCGGCCTCTGGTGATGTCTTCAACTGGACACACGAAATAATACACTTTAGTTACAGCGTAAATGTTTAGATATTTTCAATTGATTCTAATGCAGTTTGAGGAAATAGAAACTCCGTGTGGTAACCAGAATTTTAGACAACTTGATTAATTCTGAATGTCTTGCTTTGGACTTTTAGATTCTTAATGATATTCCCGAACACATAACATATTTTTAGGAATTTCTCAGAACGATTCAAATAAGATCAAGATTTATTTTGCAAAATCTACCGGCATTCACACGAATTCGTATTAAATTTGCCTGTAAAAACAGTACTCAAAACACTAGCGTAATAATTGATAAAATGTCGCATGCCTTGCATAGGACTTATTTGCCAGCATCATACATACACCTATGTACTTATTTATATTAAATAAATGTATATATTTTTATGAAAACCAACCTGCACAGCGGGCCACTTGCCGAGCTTGGCGTTGATGTTGTCAGCGGCGGCGGTGACGTCATCACCGACCAGCACGGGCGCGGCGTGTCGCGGCCGCAGTGACGTTACGTTGCGCAGGAGTTTGTACAATTCTACGCGATCGCCCTCTTCTTTTATTGTGAATACTGCTGAACCTGGGAATGGAAGAACAAGGATTAGTAATGATGAAAATACCTATAAACGCCTTTCAGGGTTCGGTACATAGAAAACGTTCCTAGCTATTTTGCAAATATGTTTAGGACTTGTATCTTAAACATTGTCTCGCCTTGTGATATGTATTTAAAATTTCCAAATGAAGGTAGTAAAATATTGCATTTCACAAGTCACACTTTACAGGATCATTGAATTGGAATTTATCTGGCCTTTATTGATGTAATGGAATATATACCGCATCCATAACTTCAGCCCCTACTTACACTAAAATCTTTATCACTTCCATAATTCGTATACTACTCACCAGTGCCAGGGTTCTCGCTGGCCTGATCGACGATGTTAGACCACCTGTCGAGCAACTCCTTAAGCTTGGGCTGATCACTGGTCTGCGTGTGTCGCCAGTAGGTGTAGTACGTGTGGTCGGCGGCTGGGTCGCTGCCGTGGCCTGACTGGGGAACCTCGTCCTTCAGGGTCGCGTTTACTATCACCGTGCGGACTTTGTTTAATCTGGTGATGAAAAATAGAAAATTTAAATTGTGGAAAATCTTCTTTACAAGGTAACTCTAGACTGGCGATCCAGCTTTCACGTTAAAACTAAGAAAAGAATATAGGCTACTTTTTATCCGGGTGCGAGAAGTTTCCTCGGGATGTCGGTGTAGCCATGAGGAACAGCTAGTCAGTCCATATTTTGTAAGAACATAATCTTTAAATAAAGTATGTAATGAAACCGCGTATTCCACTATTTGTGGTCAGATAAAGGAATTCAGAGTTTAGAGAAATCAAAAAAGAGATTTGCTGCTACTTTCTTTTAATAAGCACAAGCTGTGATGTATCAATACTTGAAAATAATGGAACAAAAGCGAATTAGGGAAAATGGGCCCTTTTTATCGGAAGACCTACATTGATCAACTGTGGTGATTTACGCTCAACCCTTCTGTGTGAGGGGAGACATGTGCCCAGCAGTGGGATGATAAAAAAGCTATGATATATGATGACTCCAATAAAAAGTAGCCTATTATATTCATGCTTATCACCACTTCACATACCTGACTCCAGCAGCACCCGCCTTCATCCATGCTTTCAGTACATTATCAAACTCCTTGACCACCTCCTCATTGTTGAAGTTGAGGTCCGGTTGGGACTCTCCATATTGATGCAGGTAGTGGGACTTGCGGTCCTCGTTCCACGTCCACGCTGAAGTGTTGACGGTTGAAACCTAGGGATGTTGAAGGATTGTAGCACTTGGATTTTGCATAGAAATATGTTTTGAGCAAAAAGTTTACTAAGAAGTGTAAATAATGCTTGTATATTGTGCATTAATTGTTTAAATAGGTATTTGGTTTCTCTACCTCTATTGTAAATTATATCTTACTCATTCTCCTTTTTTTGTGAACAATTATTATTTTCTAGCTTCCATACATATTTGTAGCTTGCGCTTAGTTCACTATCTCAAAAAGAATTTATAATCGGTCGAAATCCTATCCTAAATCTTTTATTATTTTTTTAGTATTGAGAATTAATTTATAAAACTTGTCAATCACTAACACCTATAATATAACATACCCAGTTATTAGGAGGCAGCCTATTATTGGCATCATCGAAGTTGGTGCCCTCCTTCCACACGAAGTAGTTGTCATAACCCTCAGTATTGTTCTTGCTCAGCTGGAACCAGCGGTGGTCGATAGACACGTAGTTCGGGATCAGGTCTACTATCACCCTGCAATGGTAACAGGTTTTAGTTGGGGGACATAGAATTTTGGTGGTATGTGTTCCGGACGATAAATTAAATGGTGGGTCCCGGCTGTAATTTAAACATCTTTGACAGATGTTACGGGCAGTCGGAATTCAGATTCTGACAGCCAGTATTACCAAGGGGGTTTTGAGTTGTCTGGGTAACTGGCTTGAAGCCAAGCCAGTTAGGCAGTCATTCCATGTCAAGCACTGGTATTTGATGTTTGTGAACTTGTTACTCTTTTACGCTAAAGCTACTGGACGGATCTTGATAAAATTTGGCAGTAACACAGCTTATACGAAATAACATACAGGCCACTTCTGATCCATATGCAGGAAGGAGTTCCCAGGTAAAACCGCGGGCGGAATGTAGTGAAAAACAAATGTAAATAAGTACTCACTTAATACCAAACTCCTTAGCCTTCTTAACGAACGCCTCAAAGCTCTGTCGTGCGGTGGGCTCAGCGTCTATGTCATACGTCGGCACCGGCATGAAGATGCCTTGCACCTTGTAGTTCTGCAGCAGCGGCAGGTCAGCCTCTAAGGCGGCGTATTGGGCGGAGTCTTCAGCGTCAAGCAGGGGGCCTTTCTCGAACCTAAGACAAAAACATCAAAAAAATATTGCAACTTGGCTACCAATATTTTTTGGGTGTTTAAGTTTTATGATATGGGTATTTTTACGCCGCAAAGAGTATATTATCAAAAATTTACAAAAAGCACCAAATGATACGTAAAATGCGTCAGTTTTCCTAAAAAATATTTGTGTTAGATACAAGAATCTTTCCCGTATGTTATCCTACTGGTGTTGCAATAAATATACAAAAATCGTTTTACTTACTGTGCCAGTTATAAAAAATAAGAACAAAAAAAATATCAAATCATTTATACTTTCAGAACTAAAATAACAAATTAACACAATAACAGACAATCATGCAACAACACCAAAAAAAAAACAACTAATATCCTAAGTACCAAGTCTTGGGCTCCGGGGGGGCACACTTGGGTGCGCGGACGATGATGGTGATGGCTCCCGCCAGCATGCACAGCCAGAGAGCCCAGAACAGGATGAACATCGCCCAGCGAAGGTTCACCCAGAACGGATCCTCGGCGTACTTCAGGAGTTCCTCCTTGGTCAGCCCGGAGAATTGCTATGGAAGGAAATATAGTTGTAAATATTTGTAAAACCTAAGTTCTCTTTGCCATTTGCTTCAGGCTGCAGAATATGTTTTTTTCAAAACTTAAGGTCACGATTATTTCATGTTTGATCAAGTAATTAAAAACATAGACCTAAATAACGCAAACCTATTAGCATAAAGTAACCAAAGAATGTGCAGTTTAATTACGAACACGGCTAATTGGAAGAGATCGATTGATCAATGCGACTATTATAAAACCTACATCTCCACAAGTTGGCCACAGACTAATTATTCCATTAGGTACTAGAAACAAGAGCACACTGTTCTATTAAAAACAAGAATATTGATCTCGCTGTAAAATTATAAACACTTGGTCTGTACTCGATAATTTATTATTTTAGATTTTTAATCGATAGCTATCTAATGTTAATAACTTTATAGGAGTAGCTAATTAATTTAGTAGTTACGGAAATAAGTAATAACTTCTATGTATACAACTTTCAAAATTCCACTCTGACAGTTCATAATTACGCGAAAATTTGCAAATTGACTGAAGATATTGTAATTTTATAAATTAGTTTTAAAATGAATATAATACAAACATGTGGACCATGTGTAGACTCTCCGCCTTCTATTAGAAGTGCACTCTTATAGAAAATGTGATTGTAGTAAAACATATAGTTAGACACATCGAAAGTAAGCCATTTGCTCATTTTGAAACCTTAACGTTTCTAAATCTTCAAGTATTATTCAGGGATAAAATATTAACTAGGTAATTAATTTTGCTTATTTTGACAATATAAGGTCGACACGTTTCGTTGTGGTTCGTTTGTTTGTTTCGTTCCAGCGCATAGAGATTATGTTTTATTTAAATATGTGTAGTAGAATTTTTTTTCAATATTGAGCATCTTTTTTAAACTGCAAGCTACTTAATTTCTAAAAAAAGTCAGATATTGTAACTCCATAATATTTTAAGACCAAGTTTCTCGTCTATCTAGTCCGATCCTTTTTATCGTCCCACAGCTGGGCACAGGCCTCCTCTCACACAGAGAAGGATTGAGCGTTAATCACCACGTTTGCTCGCTACCAATATACCTAAAAACTATTAATCCGAATTTCATGCGGCTTTTCAGCAATAGTACTCAAGATCATTGCTTTTTCCTCATAATTGATGACCCAATTATAATTCAATCTTTTAAAAATCCCATCCTCCGCTCCCGCTCACAAAATCCAACATCTTTAAAGCCAAACTCACCCGTTTATTAGCATCGAGCTCGATCTTAGCGTCACCATTCCTGTGGTCTTCCACCACATACTTGGCGTCAGCCATGTCGACCCTGGTCACGATCTTGGCCTCTTCCTCCTTGGGCAGCAGCTTTTCCTCCGCGCCGTCAGGAGATATCTTCTCCTTAGACTTGGAGAGATTGGATTTGGATGTGCGGAATTCTGTGAAAAAATGGCTGGATGAATTTTTGAAGTTTCTATTCTATTTGCTGTTAACTATTGAGAGTAGAAAATTTTATTGGAGACGTGTAAAAAATTACTCTGATTGTTTTTAATGAAGAACGTAAACATTTAAAAACTTTCGTCTATCTATCCTTAAAGACTCCTGAACTAAGTTTTATAAGATTGCTCTTAGCAATGGCAAAGGCAGCGTGTTTATGACAAAACAATAAGTCTACCTCTGATAAATTAACTTCAATAAATAATCCAATATGTAAAAGTGACCACGGTCGGTGCAATTCGGCCGAAACGTCGGGAGAAAAGAGGTATCGTAAACCTTTAATAGTTTGATCGCGAGAAAGACCCGGTTCTTGTCTAAAATATGCAAAAGTAGGTAAGTGCGCAACTCTATAACCTATCTAGACGGATAATCCGAGTCGTCCGCAGCGAAGCAGGCGAGTGTACCGCTAAGGCACCGAACTGCCGCAGTACTACATAAGTACGTTAGGTCAAACGGTTATCCGCAGCCTAGCCCTTGAATCACCGCCCCGTATAGTATTAGCCTTAAGTACCTATATTATATCGTACAACAAAAACTTTGTAATGAAATAACTCCCACAAAAAGTCGACTAAATTAACAACAACAAATAAAATGCGAATCTGAAGTCTCGATAACATAGAACCACTTCGGCAAAATAGACACTACCATTGTAAGGGAAGCCCGCACAAATTAAACCTCATTTTAAACTAACATCAAATTTAAATACGACGAAGTAACAACAAACATCTAAAAGACCCAAATAATTTAAAATCACAATTCTATTCAGTTCATCTCGAAATAGACGCGTTAATTATCACGCTATGTCTCAAACAGCAACGCACGACTTCCACGCTCAAAACCACAAAGTTTCCTCTTTCCACCGAAATACACCACTAAAAACTACGATAAACATACATAACCCTTCAAAAGAAGTCTATAGAACATTTTTTAGTAATACCTTTAAATTGTTACGTCAGACTAAGACCTTCTACATCGAAGCACGTTTTCGCACTAACGATCCAGCTCACTCGGGGACTGCGCCTAGCGGTATTAAATTCTGGAATAGAAGCTTTCTATTCTTATCTCCCGTCCTTGTCGTGCTAAAAACGTTACCCTGATCAACGTGTTTCGTCCCCACGTTTTGCGATTGAGGTCAAGGTATTTAAACCCCTATGGGACTTGTATCCCTTCAAGTTAGAAGGGTTCTTTAATAATGGTTATTACTAAGCCCTAATGGTTTTACAGATTTGCTGATTTGATATTAAGTAGTCCAAACTTACCTACATGCAAAGTACTGATTTTCACTAATTATACCTCTTAACTGATCACCCTTTTATTATCTTCTTCCCTTACAAAAAAAATATTCCACAATGGTAACTTTTCTATTATACTAAGCACATAAAATTATCCGATCTTGACCGTCCTAATCAAGATGCAATATTACAAATTAATTTCAACGAAGATGAAAACTATTCCCTTCGAACTATAAATCTTTTAGACAAGACTCCACCGATGTGGATGCCTTAGACACAAGGACCGAACTGTGAGCGCACTGACTTTACCAAGCAATTATATAAAGCTTCATACTTTATGACACGAATGTAATAATACAAAAAGCATCTCTTTTAAAAATAAAGGAGACCGCAAAGTTGATTGCGAGATGAATTCAGCGGTTCCCGAAACTCGGCGGGAGATGCGAGTTGCTTTTTATCAAAAACTTGATTTATTTGGAAGTCGCTTTGCACAAATTATGGCTGTCGACCGACCAAGAAGTATTTGACTTATGTGATTGATACGACATGGGAACGATGTACAGTATCGCGAAAACAAAAGAACAAGAATGCTATTGCCGACTGAATACTTCAAATTAATGATTGCTTGAGATAAAATTAACAATAAACCAATGGATTTAAAATCGTTTGAATAATTAACTTTAACAATAGATATGGCTTGCAATCCTATCATACTTTAAATGACCAAGACTAGACAATTACTAGCTTCTGTTCCGCGGTTTCACCCGCGTCCCGAGAGACAAGTCAGCCGTCCTGATATTGAAGTTTTCTAAGTCCATCCAATAGATTTAGCGAGAAAGAGTAACAAATACACAGACTCACATACATACATTCTTTACAAACATTCGCATTTATAANACTCCTGAACTAAGTTTTATAAGATTGCTCTTAGCAATGGCAAAGGCAGCGTGTTTATGACAAAACAATAAGTCTACCTCTGATAAATTAACTTCAATAAATAATCCAATATGTAAAAGTGACCACGGTCGGTGCAATTCGGCCGAAACGTCGGGAGAAAAGAGGTATCGTAAACCTTTAATAGTTTGATCGCGAGAAAGACCCGGTTCTTGTCTAAAATATGCAAAAGTAGGTAAGTGCGCAACTCTATAACCTATCTAGACGGATAATCCGAGTCGTCCGCAGCGAAGCAGGCGAGTGTACCGCTAAGGCACCGAACTGCCGCAGTACTACATAAGTACGTTAGGTCAAACGGTTATCCGCAGCCTAGCCCTTGAATCACCGCCCCGTATAGTATTAGCCTTAAGTACCTATATTATATCGTACAACAAAAACTTTGTAATGAAATAACTCCCACAAAAAGTCGACTAAATTAACAACAACAAATAAAATGCGAATCTGAAGTCTCGATAACATAGAACCACTTCGGCAAAATAGACACTACCATTGTAAGGGAAGCCCGCACAAATTAAACCTCATTTTAAACTAACATCAAATTTAAATACGACGAAGTAACAACAAACATCTAAAAGACCCAAATAATTTAAAATCACAATTCTATTCAGTTCATCTCGAAATAGACGCGTTAATTATCACGCTATGTCTCAAACAGCAACGCACGACTTCCACGCTCAAAACCACAAAGTTTCCTCTTTCCACCGAAATACACCACTAAAAACTACGATAAACATACATAACCCTTCAAAAGAAGTCTATAGAACATTTTTTAGTAATACCTTTAAATTGTTACGTCAGACTAAGACCTTCTACATCGAAGCACGTTTTCGCACTAACGATCCAGCTCACTCGGGGACTGCGCCTAGCGGTATTAAATTCTGGAATAGAAGCTTTCTATTCTTATCTCCCGTCCTTGTCGTGCTAAAAACGTTACCCTGATCAACGTGTTTCGTCCCCACGTTTTGCGATTGAGGTCAAGGTATTTAAACCCCTATGGGACTTGTATCCCTTCAAGTTAGAAGGGTTCTTTAATAATGGTTATTACTAAGCCCTAATGGTTTTACAGATTTGCTGATTTGATATTAAGTAGTCCAAACTTACCTACATGCAAAGTACTGATTTTCACTAATTATACCTCTTAACTGATCACCCTTTTATTATCTTCTTCCCTTACAAAAAAAATATTCCACAATGGTAACTTTTCTATTATACTAAGCACATAAAATTATCCGATCTTGACCGTCCTAATCAAGATGCAATATTACAAATTAATTTCAACGAAGATGAAAACTATTCCCTTCGAACTATAAATCTTTTAGACAAGACTCCACCGATGTGGATGCCTTAGACACAAGGACCGAACTGTGAGCGCACTGACTTTACCAAGCAATTATATAAAGCTTCATACTTTATGACACGAATGTAATAATACAAAAAGCATCTCTTTTAAAAATAAAGGAGACCGCAAAGTTGATTGCGAGATGAATTCAGCGGTTCCCGAAACTCGGCGGGAGATGCGAGTTGCTTTTTATCAAAAACTTGATTTATTTGGAAGTCGCTTTGCACAAATTATGGCTGTCGACCGACCAAGAAGTATTTGACTTATGTGATTGATACGACATGGGAACGATGTACAGTATCGCGAAAACAAAAGAACAAGAATGCTATTGCCGACTGAATACTTCAAATTAATGATTGCTTGAGATAAAATTAACAATAAACCAATGGATTTAAAATCGTTTGAATAATTAACTTTAACAATAGATATGGCTTGCAATCCTATCATACTTTAAATGACCAAGACTAGACAATTACTAGCTTCTGTTCCGCGGTTTCACCCGCGTCCCGAGAGACAAGTCAGCCGTCCTGATATTGAAGTTTTCTAAGTCCATCCAATAGATTTAGCGAGAAAGAGTAACAAATACACAGACTCACATACATACATTCTTTACAAACATTCGCATTTATAATAATTATTAGAAGCCCTTTTCGAGGTAATCAATCACATTTGACCGAACCAGTTTTCACTGCCGGATTAAAAATCCATCCCAGGCTCCTATCTATTATCGCATCAACGGTTTCGTTTCACCATGAAAAACAAAACAAAATGCACACCTAATCATACTGCTCTAGAAGTATCTTGAATTAAGAACTTGATACAGCAAAAAGTAAAGGAAAAAACTCACTCAATAAAGCCTTTAAGAATACTTCGTCAATACACTTGAACTACCACTAGAACACTGACTCAGCTGCGTGGAAGTAGGTAAAATGTCTCGGATTACTCCTAATGGAATAATAGCTTTGCTCCCAATTGACAAACAAACTCATTTGTGGACTGTCTATAATGAGCTTGCTTAGATAAGGGCTTAAGTATTTAAGTACTTTTAGGACACAAAATTACAAACATACTTAGATAATTACATAATTGCTTCCAAATATTTTGGAACACATATTTGGCGTAAGTATATGAGAACCTCCTCTTTTATTGGAGTCTGTTAAAAAGAGGGAGACTCGGTAGGTAGGTTATTGGTAACGGAAATAAGATTATTTGCTTTAATTCAAGTTTATAGCCATGTTGAATTTGGTTTGACCGATTTCATGCGCTTTTCTTGACGTGCGACTATAATATTGTTCTTTTCTGAATACGACCTACGATAGATGATATTTCATTGATTTTCATTCATAAATTAAGCCCAAGAAATTATTACTAATCATGAGGTAACAGAGTTTAATAATTTTCTTCTACTTAGAAAAATGCGGAAGTTTTATAGTGGGATCACGTACGCGAACAGATGAACATCTCATAACATCAATAAAATATACTAATAGAGTGAAGAAAATTATAAAGGCTGGTATGTATCTAAAGAATTTGTTGATAGACCAAGTCCATCTGGCCTATTGAACCCATCACAGTGATTTACCACCCTTATCGCTAGTCCTCATTTCTCCAGCGATTGAGTAGATAGGTACGCGAAGAATTATATTTATGTACGAGTATGTTCGAGTATACTGCAACGTAATAGGAAATATTCAAGCCAATATTTTTGTGGTTGAGGTGTTAAACGATACGATACACCTAGAACAGGGGTCGGCAACCTTTTGAGTCAAAAGAGCCAAAAATTACAATTTACAACATTTTTAAGTTTTTAAAGAGCCACAAACAGACCTAATGTGTACATCGGCGACATAAGTTCGCCCAAGCGTGAAGCCCAAGGGCGGATCCAGCTTTTGTGCTAGGGAGGGGGGGGTTGGTCATACAATTGTGGTCAAGTACCAATACGTTATTTGTATTTTGATAATGTATATATAATATACATGAAGTAAAGAAATACATAGAAAAGTAGTATGTATGCGCGAGCGTAGCGAGCGCGAAATTTTTTCAGCTCGACGTGTAAACATCGTGAAGAAAAGGGCACGAGAAGAGCGAGCGCGGTTTCTTTTGACAGTTTTAGGTCAAGTAACAAAAATATCTAATTTTGAAAATGTATCTCAGGTACCTCCTAAAATATTGTAAAGCTGAAGTTACCACGATTTGTTTAAGTTAATTTGTGGTGGAATAAAGCAAGGAAAACGACAGTCAATCTATACTTATAATAAATCTGTAGAGAGGTCAAATCTGTACATGAAATATATTTCCAAAATAACTATAATGGGGTGATTACGGATGGATACTGATGCCAAAAATCCAATCAGCAGAATTTTTGTCTGTCTGTATAACCGTTATAATATAGAAACAAAAACTACACGACGGATTTTAACGAAACTTGGTACAATTATTATTCATACTCCTGAGATGGTTATACTTTTCATCACGCTACAATCAATAGGAGCAGAGCAGTGAAGGGAAAGATCTTATTTATTTATTTATTTATTTACAAGGCACACCAACAACTTATTTACAAATTCGTTCGCAGACACATAATTATACATTAATAATCAGTCCTGTGTAAATAAGTTAATTACAGGTATGCACAACACTCACAGAGAGTCATGTCGGCTGTAATTAATTTAAATAATTATAGAAAATAAATTGACAAAAAAGAAACTATTAGTTAAAAAATTCAACAATATTATCTAAACAATACAACCAGAATTAAAAAATAAAATTATATGACAAGATTGAATACAAAAAAAGATAAATCAAAATTAAATTTAATTAAATTAAAAAAAACATAACTCAAACAAATTAAATTAACACAAATTACAATTAAATAAACAGTTATTAATTAATTTTAATTAATCTTTGATTATGACGACCCGCTGTCGCTGGCATAAGTGACATAATCCGCGAACGAAGTCGTTAGCAGAAGCTAGTATATAATACAAATGCGCGAGCGAAGCGAGCGCGAAAAATTTTATCAGTTCGAGGATTAAACATAGGAAAAAGTGCACGTAGAAATAAAAGAGTGTGCGATTTTTATTCAAAATCAAGTCGTTTATTACACTTAGGCCTTAACAAGCATTAATGAAAGTCAAGACAAAATATAGGTCTGGAAGTTAATTCACAATTAATTTAGTTGCACATTCCATTTTGACCCCCACGAACCTCCCTTTAAAGGCGAGGCCTTTACTTCGCAGTGAAAAATCGTTAAATTAAGTGAGCCAAATTATAAAATAATTTATTTAAAAAAATGACTCGCTGATTTTCAGGATTGTGTCGTAGTTAAGTTTAGCCGCTATTTCAGCTTCGATTATCCGAACTGATAACGCGGATAGTCTATCTTGCCTCATCGTGCTTCTCAAATAGGTTTTTATAAATTTCAACTTTACGAAGCTTGAGACTGCTGACCGGAACTGTGAGCATAATTCTAATTTTAAAATAAATTAATCAATGTTAAAACAGTAAAATTCATTATCAGCTGCCTAGCTTTCTCCCGAAATGTTCGGGGTCGGCAATCTAAACCAGGATAACTGGCGAAACGAAAATAAATAGGTAACTAGTTTTTCTGCAAGTCCTCCTCAGGAATCAACGTACAAGTGGCTGAGTGATAGAAATGGTGCCGAATCTTTGTTAATCGATTGAGAAAGTTTTTTAATTGGTTTTTATTTTATGAAATAAATAATAATTGTATGGAACTAAAGAGCCGCAGCTTCCCATCCAAAGAGCCGCATGCGGCTCGCGAGCCGCAGGTTGCCGACCCCTGCCCTAGGAAACTAGGACATCAATTAAATATCCAGCCTATTTATATCTTAATAATAACATCATAAATAATGCGTTTGGAATTCAATTGCCCTATTTATCCCGTCTCTTCATGAAGCCGAATAATTATACAAACACAATATTCATTCCAAGTTCTCTATTTTACTTTAGGTATAAATATCATTCTTCTAGGTCAGGGGTCGGCAACCTGCGGCTCGCGAGCCGCATGCGGCTCTTTGGATGGGAAGCTG
>NWSH02000329.1:2736933-2748483 GCA_002382865.2 Heliothis virescens | reverse complement strand
ATATATTTCTAAACGGAAGTTCTATTAGTTCCACTCATTTAATACGGCAAGCTGCATCTTCATCCTATAGTGTGATTATTGTTACAAAAATATTTAAAATCACTTATTCAATAAATAATCATCATCTCCCACAAATGTGGGAAACTCAAACGACCCTTCTTAGTGGTAACACTGAACCCGGTATAAAAATCTTACATTTTATATATTTAAAAGTATTTTTAAGTCAATTTAAACAACAAGCTCACGCAGGAAAAATAATTCCGTTTAATTTTGTATAGATAAGTGATTTTTAAGCGCAGTATTTTACTACGAATTCGGCCATTTTTTCCCCCCTGTCAATCAGTTGGCGTCCGATAGATGACTGATTTGACATGACACAAAACTATGTCTTAAGACATAGATAGAGCTGTCTGGCTACGACGCGGCCATTGCTTCTCTAGTATATACCTCTATGCTTACAAGTCAAAATAAATCAAAATTAAATTCTCAAGAGACATTCACATTATTGCACAGTCTATGTTGCATTTTCGCGAAGAATGCATTGAATTCAATTAAATAGTTAATTATTGTTAATGAAACATAAAATGTAAGATATTTTTGTACTAATTTATTCAACTTAAATGAACTTTCCATAGCACTAATTATAAGTTTGTTTGGCCATTGCAAATGGACAACAATTTGTGATGATTAATTTACAAATAATACATTATATACGTCGATGACGATTGGTGGCTTTTAAGCTCATTTGGAAAATATAAATAAAATTTTAATTCCATTGTAATAAAGAAGTGTGCCAAGTGAATCATTCAGTCAGCAGTAATGAGATCAACATAATAGTTTGACGGGCGGGGACAAATAGCTGACAGTTGGTGAGCTAATATTAGGCATTCACGATTACATACCTTTGCCTAACACCCGCCCTTATGATATACTTTATAATCATTAAAACTCGCAAACGTGCTAACTCTGTTATGCTTTACAATCCTATTTCATGGTTATTTCCATACACATAAGGTTGACTTTCTTAAAACGGATTTTAAAAATCTCATTCATATTTAATACTCTTACAAGACTTACATATACAAATAGCAATCAGAGTTGCACGTTTTATAAAAATAAAATAATGAATTAAAACATAATAATGATTAATACTTAATATTTAAAAGTTAATGTCATTATATCGATTCGTTTGGCTAGGCCTTTAACAAAAAAGCTAGGGAGACTTATGGCGACCTGCTTGGTGCATGCATCTTTACCATTGTACCGCTGGCGTAAAAGAAAACTTCAAATTTCGACCCGACTTCATAACTAGAAGTATAAAGATGAAAGCAGGAATATTTCAGCTTTCTTTGTCAGATCATGGCTTAGTTGGACTACTTATACAATTATTATAGATGATATTATTAAGTGCTATTATTTCAACTTGCTACAAAGTTCTTTAATCTTTTCATGAATTTTATCCTCTTGCATTTTTATATTCAAGTTAAGCCATGATCTGTATACAGACATACGGCCCTCATTTCAAACTTTACATTCAAAGAGGTTTTTCACCAAAATGTTTATCATTCCTATACATTACGGTGTTATTGGCAGACATAGGGAAATTAATTTGATTGTCATAGTAATATCAGAAGTAACAGTGAGGAAATGATATGCACATAATTAGTTCATGAATAAATTAATATACAGAACATTTCATCAAGTTAATCTCTGGGAAAAATGAAAGATTTTTCATAAAATAATTTCCTTAATAATTCATAAGATAAGACAGTAGGTATATTTTTAAGATAAACAATAATAAGCCATAACGGTCTCCTTGTAAAACAATATTACACAGTTAAACAGAAAAAAGTACACAGATCCTAATATTATTATAATCGTATTTTTATTACGGATAAATATGAAATTGTCTACTGGGTACAAGATGATTACCGCTTACCTGATGGAATATTAAAAATAAGGGTCGTTTTGACCCAATATTAATGTCGATAAGTGTAATCTGTAGTTTTAGAAATTACAACATACAAGCAATTTGATATGGATACACAGGTATATTTCGTTTGTCTATTTGTCAAAACGTTTTTTTAAACAATGAGAAAAATCTACATACACAGATTTTGATTTTATTACTCGTTAAAAAATCGTAGAATTTCGATACATTTCAAGAAATTATCCAGTGACATTCAAAGGGTTGATTATGTCGTACAATATCTAGTTTTCTTTTTATTTTGAAAACCTACGTAGTCTATAAATACATATTTGACAATGCTTTTGATACAATATAGTTAGGGTAAGTAATACAAAACATTTTGACAAATAGAACAAATAACGCTGAGTACAATTAAGAGTAAACTGTTATTGACGCTATTTTACAACTGCTGTCCTGTTCTGATGTGATCCAAAGGTTTTTCAAAACATTCACAAAGACTTCAAAGGTTTAAGAAGACCTGACTGCCTTTCTGCTACTTGAACTTGGTTATAACATCTTCAAAACTATTATTAAATAGTAAAATCAATATAAAGATAGTCGTTATTGAAAGTTCTAAAGACAAGATTAGGCTAGAGCGCTTATAAAAATGGCGAGTTGAAAAAGCAATGAGATATCTAAGCCTAAAATCACTAGAATATTAGTTTCTAGAACGGTACAATTACGGCTTATTTTTACTTGCAACGGCATGCCAATATCACGCTTCACGTGCCAAGAATAAGGTAGTCACAGTATCGATAAATTAACTATCCATAATTCACAGACTGTTGATTGAAAAACATGTACCACATCAGAACAAGACAATTAATTCGAATATAAGATACAGTTAGATTTAAAATGGTTAACAGGCCTAATTCTATAATAACACGACTTACACTAGGAGCGTATATTTAAAAAAGTGTTATTACTGAAAAAGCGTACATACAACGATACGCATACTATTGTCACATTTTGTGGGGTACATCCCTAAGCTTTCGAACCTGTAACATAAGCTTCCAAATAGTTTGACCTTAGATCGATAGTTTTACAAGTAAAAGCCTCTACAATGACCGCTTTGATCAAATTATTGACCATAAGCTCGTAAGAACACGAGATAAGAATTATTCAGTAGCCTACAGATTATAAATTATTTTGGCAATTTGCTTTTACTTAAGTTTAAAAAGCGCACTGTGAAAAATGCTTGACTATTTATGTCCAATCGCGAAGCCCAAGAAGAAGGGATGTATCGAACGATGATTTTATTCGGAATCAGGGAATTCGATTTTTAAGTCCTCATTCAAACATTTCGCTTGTACACATTACAACTTCATTAGCAAGCAATACTTTATTAAATAGATTTAACGACTACATTTAATTATTACTAGAATACAAGTACCTAGCGAGACTTCGATATGTAAACATTAAAAGGATAAATTAGGTTATCTAAGACCAAAATATTCGGAAACACTCAGTTACCATAATGGCTTCTGACTCGATATTCAAGTGGCTTTAATAATAGCTTAACGACTGATTTAAAAGTCGATATTTTACTTTAGACATCTCTAAAAACGTAACTAACATCGATAAAATTAGAATATCGAGACGAGAAGCCATATCGATCATCCCCGTCCAAAAAGGTTTAGACGAAATCTCAGCACGGAATTTAGACTTTAAAATGCAGATATAGAGTCCAAATTCCTGTGCTAGACTTCGTCAAAACGATTTTGCGTCCTCATAACATTCGTACACACAGCCACGGATTATCTGAATTACACACATAGCTAAACCTAAGTTATACACATAAAATATGTAAAGTTTTGAGAATATATTACTAACTCTATGATATCATGAGACAGTCGTTGGCCTGATGGGTGTAACTAACGCCCTCTACAGATTAACGCTACAAAATTAAACTAGCCCAAATAGAAAATCATTTTCCAAATTGGCTCGGAATTAATTTCGAATTTCATTTTAAGCATTCGGGGACTAAAATATCAAAAATTTTGGCTTGATCACAAAGTAAGGGAATCGAAGACTTCATTTAAAGTACGCAAGGAAATCCATTAGGAAGATATTAGTTGTAACCTCAATAATATCTTTTAAAATTAAAAACGTTTATCGTTATGTAAAAATCTACATTTCATTCAAAACATCTATGACGTACAAAATTATAAATGTAATCACCGCACTGTTAGCTGCACTTATATAAAAATTACACAAAAATATGACTGTAATAACGCGCTTCCATTGCCTTAAGATATTAAAAAAAACTGCATTCACGAATCACAGATCAAAAATAAAATCGCGCACAACACTCGAATCGAAACTACGCTGATATGTGCCGACGATAATCGTTCCAATAACGTAACTATACTACTCGCTTACTCGATTACATTCAGCCGAAAAGAGCTTCTCTTAGAAAATATTCGCCGACTGTTCGGTCAAACCAGAAACCGACTTACAACACCGGAATTCGGCGAAAAGTTGACTAAAATTTAAGCATATATTCGTTGAAAGTTTATCATCAGACATTCACTCCGGCAAAGCCACACATTTCGGCTACACCGACGCACTAACCTAAATAACATACACATATTGGAAATGTCACGAACCATTATTTCTCGATATATACTGAGTACACGGATAACGACTACATTATATATTATATTAAATACGATAGCTAATTAATGAATGACTATACGATTAACGCATTGAGCCTTTATTATGTAGCTTGAATTGGGCCATTAAGCATGCAAATATGGCAGGGACGCTTGAGGGGTTATTTAGCTTTGTTAGGGTGAATGCTTCAATTGTTAGCGAGAAATTCAATATACAGTGTTTTTTTGATGTTTTACCTAAGTTAGAACTAGATATCAGGCGTGATCTTATCATTTGCGGCAATAATATACCTCACAGTATTTTTTTTAACTCCTTAAGCTCTTACAATTCTTCTGTAATCCTCATTATATTGTATCCTATTTATATAGCGTTAGATTTGAATTATAAAAACATTCATAGTAAAACATTACTCTGAACTATAATACAACCGCAAATTACAAAATCACGCCTCATATCTATTGGTAACATAGACAAAACATTAAAAAAAAAAACTTTTTAAAATTTGAATGTCCCGTCACACATTCACCTAGTTACTGATATAACTCAAGCTGCATAATACTGGCATGTTGTACGCTAGATGGCAGCAGTTATCAAAGAACCACGCTTTTCAAATTTCCCGCTACTAGGCACATTGACCCGGGTGTAACTCAAGCTACATAACATAGGCGTGTTGTACGCTAGATGGCAGCAGGTATGAGGGCCCAGTTGCCTAGGACTCGGGCGGGGCGAGGGGGGCGCCGCACGTGGCCACCGGGAACGTTTTCACGTGTGTCTGCCACTGTGTCGACAGTTGGAAGAACTTCACGCCGTTCAGTTCCGTGCCGTCAATGTATACTGTGGAGGAAGATTTAAATGAAGGTTATCGGAAAAAAAAACTTGCTGATAGGTACAGGTGTCGGTAATCGGTATAAAAATGCTTTGCTGCATGTTGGAGACTGCATTCGATTTATTGTCTCGCGGAATTAAAACGAAATATTTGTCCTAACTTTTACTGTCATGAATTGCCGCAAAATAACACCTGATTCCATTTTATCGTAACATTGACGTTTTTCCAAACATCTAGCTAGACAGGAAGAGATTATGACAGAGATGAAACGCACATCTAATTTGTTTACCTACGGTGTACGGCAATCAGTTTTGCCACCGTATTTTTTAGGTACTTGCCCAGCAGCATTACTGCAATATGTGTTGTTTGATGGCACTAATATTATTAAACGTGTTACCTTTGAGCGGCACGTTGTGCGAGCTCTTGGCGGAGCAGATGAGTCGGGCGACGCCGTCCACTACCTGCGCGCGACCTGTCTCCGCTTCCGACGTCTTCTCCTTCTTCTTGCCCAGCCGCATTACTGGAATACAAATTAATTTTATTATAGTGCTCATATATAAAATGATATCTCACTGAAAGTAGAATAAACTTCGCCAGAAAACGAAATATTAGGGCACATCATGTCCAAACGACATTTGAGTGGTTAGGTAACAAATGGTGTCGAAAACATTTTTCAAACATCTTAATTGAGAGCCTCCCCCTTTTTTGAAAGTTGGTAAATTGATAGATGATGATAAAAATAAAGCTCCCAAAAATATATCGGATAACATGAGGAGCATGTCGTGGAGTGTGTTTTTAAACTCGGAGAGTGAAAAAAGATTTTCTAAAGAAAAAAGTACTTCTTATTTAAATTCTACAAGACACCAGTAACCAATAAACAATACGAACTCTTCTGCTTCTTCTCCTTAGTTAGGTATGTGATGCAGAGATGCGCGTTCTGCCGCGTCACGTGCAGCGCGCGGAACGACGCCTTCACCGTCACCTTGCTGTCCGTGCCGTCGGGCTGGCGACCTGGCACCTGGACACACAAACATACGCATTATAAATTGGAAATATTGAGCATATAGGCAACTTTTAACTGTTTAAATACACGTAGAAAATGGCGACTAGTTTTTTTTAAGAATCTACTTTTTAGCGTATTTTATGTTTTTTGTTCTTTTATACTTTTCTACTTATCTGTGAACAGTGTTGTGGGCTAGAATATTGTTAATTTTAATTGTTGCATGTCTTTATATCTACTGTATACTGTATATTCTGGCTGTTTGCTGTTCCTATGTAATAAAATAAANAGAACTAGATATCAGGCGTGATCTTATCATTTGCGGCAATAATATACCTCACAGTATTTTTTTTAACTCCTTAAGCTCTTACAATTCTTCTGTAATCCTCATTATATTGTATCCTATTTATATAGCGTTAGATTTGAATTATAAAAACATTCATAGTAAAACATTACTCTGAACTATAATACAACCGCAAATTACAAAATCACGCCTCATATCTATTGGTAACATAGACAAAACATTAAAAAAAAAAACTTTTTAAAATTTGAATGTCCCGTCACACATTCACCTAGTTACTGATATAACTCAAGCTGCATAATACTGGCATGTTGTACGCTAGATGGCAGCAGTTATCAAAGAACCACGCTTTTCAAATTTCCCGCTACTAGGCACATTGACCCGGGTGTAACTCAAGCTACATAACATAGGCGTGTTGTACGCTAGATGGCAGCAGGTATGAGGGCCCAGTTGCCTAGGACTCGGGCGGGGCGAGGGGGGCGCCGCACGTGGCCACCGGGAACGTTTTCACGTGTGTCTGCCACTGTGTCGACAGTTGGAAGAACTTCACGCCGTTCAGTTCCGTGCCGTCAATGTATACTGTGGAGGAAGATTTAAATGAAGGTTATCGGAAAAAAAAACTTGCTGATAGGTACAGGTGTCGGTAATCGGTATAAAAATGCTTTGCTGCATGTTGGAGACTGCATTCGATTTATTGTCTCGCGGAATTAAAACGAAATATTTGTCCTAACTTTTACTGTCATGAATTGCCGCAAAATAACACCTGATTCCATTTTATCGTAACATTGACGTTTTTCCAAACATCTAGCTAGACAGGAAGAGATTATGACAGAGATGAAACGCACATCTAATTTGTTTACCTACGGTGTACGGCAATCAGTTTTGCCACCGTATTTTTTAGGTACTTGCCCAGCAGCATTACTGCAATATGTGTTGTTTGATGGCACTAATATTATTAAACGTGTTACCTTTGAGCGGCACGTTGTGCGAGCTCTTGGCGGAGCAGATGAGTCGGGCGACGCCGTCCACTACCTGCGCGCGACCTGTCTCCGCTTCCGACGTCTTCTCCTTCTTCTTGCCCAGCCGCATTACTGGAATACAAATTAATTTTATTATAGTGCTCATATATAAAATGATATCTCACTGAAAGTAGAATAAACTTCGCCAGAAAACGAAATATTAGGGCACATCATGTCCAAACGACATTTGAGTGGTTAGGTAACAAATGGTGTCGAAAACATTTTTCAAACATCTTAATTGAGAGCCTCCCCCTTTTTTGAAAGTTGGTAAATTGATAGATGATGATAAAAATAAAGCTCCCAAAAATATATCGGATAACATGAGGAGCATGTCGTGGAGTGTGTTTTTAAACTCGGAGAGTGAAAAAAGATTTTCTAAAGAAAAAAGTACTTCTTATTTAAATTCTACAAGACACCAGTAACCAATAAACAATACGAACTCTTCTGCTTCTTCTCCTTAGTTAGGTATGTGATGCAGAGATGCGCGTTCTGCCGCGTCACGTGCAGCGCGCGGAACGACGCCTTCACCGTCACCTTGCTGTCCGTGCCGTCGGGCTGGCGACCTGGCACCTGGACACACAAACATACGCATTATAAATTGGAAATATTGAGCATATAGGCAACTTTTAACTGTTTAAATACACGTAGAAAATGGCGACTAGTTTTTTTTAAGAATCTACTTTTTAGCGTATTTTATGTTTTTTGTTCTTTTATACTTTTCTACTTATCTGTGAACAGTGTTGTGGGCTAGAATATTGTTAATTTTAATTGTTGCATGTCTTTATATCTACTGTATACTGTATATTCTGGCTGTTTGCTGTTCCTATGTAATAAAATAAAAATAAAAATAAAATAAAATAAGATTGAATAGGCAACGATTTTTGTCACAACAGAGTATAATCAATGAAGGTTAAGCAACGCTTGGCGCGGTCGGTCCGTGGATGGTTGACCATCTTGTCCTGACGGATTGTTATGATGGCCCGATAAATCGCTAAGTCTGGATAGTCATTTGAACAGATTGCCAGAAAGTCTGACAACTATTTTTATCAACGGGTATCGGTTGCCCGGGTAACTGGGTTCTAGAGATCAGATAGGCAGTCGTTCCATATAAAACACAAGCTGCATCCGTTAGACTGAAAGCCGACCCTAATGGCAGCCACACACGATACAGTATACTTGCGCAAATCTGGACTTGCACAAGTATACTGTATCGTGTGTTGGAAGATAATTGCGCAAGTTGCTCACTTGTATACTTGTGCAAGTCCAGACTTGCGCAAGTATACTGTATCGTGTATGGCTGCCATAACACTGACAGATTTTTTCTAATCGTATCAGTAGTTCTTGAGAGACTAGCGCGTTCAAGCAAGAAAACAAATTCATCAGCATTCAGTAGGAGGTAGATTTGATCAGCATGGTGTAAAATAGATATCGTCCATTCAACTTCGAAACAGTTATGAAGCTTCCTATTATTACGTCTAACTGCAACTATTGTGCGCAAAAAACTAAGATCCGTTGCAATAAATTGCANGTAGTTGGGAAAATGCTAGGCAGCAATTATTTACCATAAAAAACCATTATAACACTGTAAAAAGTAGGTATCACGATCACAAGATCATACCATAGAAAAGTCACATTGCCCTATCTGACAGATAGTTATCTAGAACTTTATATAGAACATAGCTTCTGCCAGCGGTTTCACCCGCGTCCCGTGGGAACTACTCCGCGCATCAGGATAAAAAGTAGCCTATAACCTTCCTCGATAAATGGGCTATCTAACACTGAAAGAATTTTTCAAATCGGACCAGTAGTTCTTGAGATTAGCGCATTCAAACAAACAAACATACTCTTCAGCTTTATAATATTAGTATAGATGAGAAAGTGGCTGTTAGTGTTATTGCTTACCAGCCAGTAATCCAACTGTAGTTCGAGTGGTTCAGTCCGAGCTAATAGCGGCATGGGCAGCGGCGGCGCCAGGTCGGGGGCATGAGGTGTGGTGAGGTGCGGCGCGGGCGTGGCGGGGGGCGAGGCGCGCGCGGGGGGAGACCCGCCCTCCTCGAGCTCCAAAGAGGAGACTCCGCCCTCACTGCAGCCCACGCGGACCTCCTGTAGACAAGAAACAATTCCATAAATAAAAACTTGTTTTTTCAAGTTGGTTTTGTTTTTTGTTTTTAGCTTTTTTCAGTTGTTTAATGTATCGTAAAAACTTGTTCTAAGTGAAAAATGATATGCTGAAAACCGTATCAATCGGTTCAGGCAATCGTAAGATAATTGCGCACAAATATTTACATACAGGTCAAACTGTGAACCTATTTTTTTAAGTCGCTTAGAAAGAGTGATAATTAAATAAAAAATGTTTAGATCCATAAAATGCAAATCTCTTGTGTGAAGGACAAAGATGGCCGATACTACCTACTACACTCATAACATATTCTCAAAAACAAATCACTGTAACGTCTTGTAATACAGTCACAGTAATATTTAAAACAAGCTGTCAAAATATAGGTATATTAAAATAATTTCAACATATTTATCGATAACATATATTGGTGATGTGACAAGACTCACCGCAATGAAAGGTACGAATGTCTGGCTGGCGTCCTCGTCGCCCGACTTCTCTCTGTAGGCGACCATCGCCTCGCCGATCGGCACGTTGTTCAAGGGACCCGTGCTGTTCAGATACCTGAGCAAAACATAGCTCAATTGGTAAATTGGAGGAACTTTCCTATAGTTGTCAAATTAAAAATATATCTATGGCACTATCTGTCATATAGCTATATAGATTCTATTATTTTTCTCGGTACATATTGTGTTCCTCAGACAAGTGATTGTTACATTTGAAAGTTTAAACTTTACATAAAATTTTGCGAAAGCAATTTTTTTTTAGTTTTCGCAAAACTCAATTCCGAGCACACGTACGCATGTATCCCATTCCCCTTCTGCACCTCTGTCACTTACTAAAAATGGTTTCTGCGCAATGTTGCGGGCGACTTGCGCAATGTTTCGTGACGACAAAACCTTTGGCGAGAACCTTACCTGCCGATTCGGGAGGACATCTCGGCGACATCAGGCGCGGAGCCGTCGGCCGCTCGCTCGCAGATGTTCGGCCACGACTCGCTCGTGAACAGCGACGCGTAGCCGCCGTCCGACGCCGATAGGTGGCGCGCTATCACGCTTGGACCTGGAGTTAGAAAGATTTGGTAAATCGATAAATGAATATTAAGATATTTATACAATATTAGTTTCTGCCAGCGACTTGGCCGGCGTAAAACTTAAAATCCGTTTTTTCCCGTTCCCTTGGGCATTTCGGAAAACCCTATCTTATCTCGCGTGAGTCTTAAGCTGAACCTCTGTGCAAAATTTCAGCTTTATAGGTTCTCGGGTTTGGGCCCTGCGTTGATGAGTCAGTGAATGAGTCAGGGTTTGATTTTTATATGTATAGATTTTCAGGAGTTTATCGTCGCCGCACAGCGCTCTGTAGTTACCGATGGGTATGATATAGAAGCGCACGCTGGGCGCGTCGTGCGGGCGGCGCGCGGCCAGCTCGGCGTGCGCGCGGACTGCGGCGCTCGCGCACGCGTCCCCGCCGCACAGCGCCACGCGGATGCACGACCGACGAGACGTCCTGGAAACGACATAAAAATAACATTAACAAAAAAAAGTTCACGGTTTTTTGGCGCTAATTTAGTCATCTTTTTTTTCGATTCATTTCTTTAACACTTTTTTTTTTAAATTGTAAAGAAGAAACAAAGCTAGTATATAGTCATCTTTAGAGCGCTTTTTACCGGTTAACATTAAACTAGTACAAGGTAAGAATATACT
>NWSH02000329.1:2696918-2709532 GCA_002382865.2 Heliothis virescens | reverse complement strand
GACCTCTCGCGCCCAGCCCTGGTTCAAGCCATGGTGCGGGGCGAGAGGGAATGGGATGCCGTCGCCTCCTTCTGCGAAGCAATTATGCTGGAGAAGGAGGCGGCGGAGCGTTCATCGTTCCATCCCGGCCGTTGCCGTGGACCTGGTAGACACCACGGGCGTCGGGTGTCGAGAGATGACTCCCGGCCACCGTAGGCGTGGGTCTGTGGGCGGTGAGTTTCGGGTGGCTCATCGTCCTTCCGTCTCCTAAGAGATGACAGGCCCGTGTCGTGCGCGCGCGTTGTTCCACGCGCTCCTCAGAGAGTGTCCAGCAAAACCCTGCGGGGCCCACTAGGGCGAGCCCGTCGGGGCTGCGGGTTTGGTTTCGAAAGAGTTACCGCGGCCCCCTGGCACACAAAGGGCTTTTCCCGAAGGAACACGGTGGGTTTTAGTCAGTAAAAAGTCTGACACTCCTTCGCGCTGTCAACCTCCACAGCGGGAAGGGGTCATAAACTGGATTGATTTCCCATCGATATATAAAAAAAAAAAAAAAAAAAAAAAAAAAAAAAAAAAAAAAAAAAAGGCTGTATAATTTACTCGGAATTTTGTGCCTGATATTATCGAAAACTGAATAATAATGCGAATTCCCACTTCATTTTTGCAAAACACATTACTGGTAAAGTATTTCTAACTTTTATAAAAGCCTAGTAGGTCATGGTATACTGGAGTAGTATTTTCATAGACCTACACGTCATTTTTTTCACTGGTCTCGGCTGGAAGGACATCGAACTTGCGGCTCAAGATCGAAAGGAGTGGAAAAATCTTCTGCGAGCCCTATGTCCCTGATGAGGGATAACAGGACGACATCATCATCATCATACGTCATTTTAATAGGAACTGTATGTCTATTTCTGTATTGCTAAGTAAAAAAAGCAATATAAAAATATTCACGGTCATATTTCAAATTCGAGTTTCCCGTAACAATCAAATGACTTCATCGCTTTACATCTGAAAAACATTCCAATTCGGAACCATACAATATTTCAGCAAGTGAAACATTACTGAAAGGAAATGAATAGCGCGCGATATAAATCAATGTAGCCACAAAAAGGTTTATTCCTGCTGAAATTCAGTAAAAACTGTGGCAATGAACTTATAAAGGACTGGTAATATATCTGAAAGAAAGTGGCTTTTATTCATGGATGGGAGGGATCAAGACAATGGAAAACTTTTTCGGGGTTCCGTACCGAGGGTTCCGTACCCAAGGGGTAAAACGGGACCCCTATTACTAAGACTTCGTTGTCTGTCTGTCTGTCTGTCTCCAGGCTGTATCTCATTAACCGTGATAGCTAGAATGCTGAAATTTTCACAAATGACATAATATATCCGTTGCCGCTATGACAACAAACACTAAAAAAAAAAAATTATTAAGGCTGTTGATTTATATTAATTAATTGCAAAATTGTATACTAATAGCGCCATCTATTAGAAATAATGTGCAACTCAAGTAACTCACACTTGACCATTCCTATTGTACTTTTTTCATAGAAAATTGTACGGAACCCTTCGTGCGCGAGTCCAACTCGCACTTGGCCGGTTTTTAATAATATAACTTTTTATGGAGGAGAAAGGGAGGAAAGGCCGGTGTGCGAGGTCTGAAGTCGACGACAGTTCTGATTTTCTAAGTAAGGCGTATTACGCATTCTTTGCTTGTAAAAAGTAAGGATGGAATTGTGGATTTATTATGGAAACAAAACTTCCAGAATTCCACGAGACTAGAAGAAATATATGAAGATTTATTCTTTTAAAGGAAGGGATTGTTCATTCCACTTGCATGATACCTTTGTTCTTTCTATTCCCTTTTCGTTATATGTTCAATATATCGAACATGGACAGATCATGTTCACATGTTCAGACACGCATTTCCACAAGGGTCTATCTACATTTATTGATTCGGGATTAGGCGGATACCAGGTGTAGTGGTAGCAGAACAGCAGCTTGCTAAGTGTTGGAACCGCCTGTTGGTTAGACCACTTACTACGGAATTCAATAATCTATCTATCTCTGGATTTGCTTACTAGAGATAGAATTTTAGGAATGGCCGCTAGGGTCGTGAGTGAATCCGTAAAGAATTATAGAGAGTTTGAGAATAATATTGTTATGGCAGTTGAATATAATTTGACCATTATCAATAACAGATAGGTCTTGAACTTATCCTATAACATTCGTCATTGCTAATTTAAAAAAAATCTGCGTTTGAAACTTAACTAGCTTGTAATTTAAACTTAGACCTAACAACGACATATTTATGCCTTTCTTGTCCATAGAAACCAGCATACAATTTAAGAATAATAAAAGTCATAATACGATTTGAACAGATTTTTTCAGAAAAAAATTACAAAGATTCTTACAGCTTCCGACACATTGTGTCATGTTGTTAACCACATTTCCCGGACTTATTTCTGAGAATAACATTTTCTGACACAAACATATTCGGTATTCACGTCCCTGTAACGACGTGACTTACGAACAAATTATTTGAGCTGCAAAGAATATGTAATAAGGAAACTTTTTTCATTTACAAAGGATGGAAGAAAATAAGTTCAGCATTTCACATTTCCAAACGAGATTTTCAGGGACAAATTGTTTTGTTCGTATTGACAGACTCTTGTCTGTAAATAACGATGAATAGAATTCTAAGAACTTAGGTACAGACATTCTGTCTGTTGTTACACAATGAAGCTTTTATTGCAGAGTAATCAACTGTTCGAACTATTGTCTCAATTCTTTCAATCATGTCCTTTATTCTTCTATCATTATCATGCTTAATACATGTGTTTTCTACTTACATAACACTAACACCAACACAAACAAACGAGGCCTAGATGAGAGTGCATTGACCCCAACCCACATGAATCGATACTGCAATTCATACGAGACCGGCTCATAATAAAATCATACTACAACTTGGTACCTATATTCCTAACAAGTAACTACTACCAACTTTCTCCAATTTCTCTCAAAGGCCTACAAGCAATTGGAGTGCGGAATCCATTACCCAGCGAGCCTGGCCCAGTTCCCGCCACGTCATAGGAAAACCCCTCGGTACTGCGGTAATTGCAGCACTGCAATCTATGCAGACCGGCCATTAGGTCGACGACATTGCAAGCCTGTCGTGTTAATGAGACTCCGAGGTTCCAAATATAGAGGTAGACTGCTAGCGTGTATTCAAGGCGTTTGAATGTTTCCTCGATTAGTGCATAATTTGTTTGATTATAGCGTTGATTCGCTTTTAGCGGTGTAATTTATGTGATTATAGTAGTCGCACGTGTAATTGAAGTTATAATAAAAAATATGATTTCTTTATGATTACACATTTTAGACCACCATGATGATTATTTATCGCAACAAAAATTTGACCAGACAGTCAAACACAGTTGTAGTCACACTAAAAAGAAAACTATTCAATAAAAGTCACAAATATCCACTATAAAAATTCCACAAGCGATCATAAATTCCGCTAAATAAAACCAACATGAAACCTCTTTCAACTGAACTAGGTAACAAGTTTCGAATTCAGAACGAACGCTTTGCTGTCAATGTGTCGTCGATCAACTGTCAAATGCATAGCTGGGGTCCGTCCGATCGGTCAGCGAAATATTTTGTGACTGAAATATAAGTATCGAGCTACCGAAATATGTTTCGTTTCTCTGGACACGTTTTCAGAGATACTCTGAGGTAACTATGTGAAATTTTCAGTAATATGTATGTGAGTTAGGTAAACTACAGGTTCAATCTCAGAGGCCTAAGGAGAAGTGTTTTAGACTTATTTAACGATAACCTTCACGATAATCCGGTCTTTTTGGAAGGCAATGGGGGAGGCCTATGTTCAGCAGTGGACGTTCTATGGCTGAAATGATGATGATGACGATGAAGGCACGATAATCATAGTCCTGTATCCAGAAGACATGAAAATTCAAAACCGATGACCTAGCTTACTGTTTATCATTCACATTATACGTGTTATCACACCACACATTTCAATATCAGATCAAAATAAAGCTATATTAAACCGAACGCATAATAAGCGGACATTATTGAATTTAAATTCAGTTATCCTATGCGGTCGGTATAATGAACCGCGGCGTCAACCCGATGCAATTTAATGGTGCATGTACGTGAGTTTATGAATGCAATCGTCTATATCTAGTTGTTTTGTAGCTCGTAACGAGGGCAGATCGGGCGTAGACTGCGAAAGGAGGCACGATCAATGACACTACAATTTAATAATACAAAATAACTTATAAGAATACTTTTGAAATACAATGGAACTAAACCGGCCATTTAGTCAAAAGAAAATTGTTGAATTATACACCAGTTCAATTAATGTAAAATGTAAGTAGGTGACAAAAATTTCCTAGACTCTTTCCTAGTTCAAAAAATATCAATAAATAAATTCATCAAAATTAGGAAAAAAGTATGTCAAAGAAAACCGGCCAAGACCAAAAGATCGTGTTTGCTGTACCCCTAAAATTCTTACAGTATTAAAGTTCTTAGTCATTTGCTGTTAAAGCAGCAACAGAAATACATAATCTGTGAAAATTTCAACTCTCTAGCTACCATGGTTCACGAGATCCCGTTATACCCTTCAATTACTCTAAAACCTGAACCCTGAAAATACAAATAAAATCTTTACACTTTCTATAACATTTATATCAAAAAGACCAACAATCTAAAATACCTGGCCGGCCATAATCCTAGGGTACACAAACTCAGTCCTCAGACTATTGCCCGGCTGCTAATCCAAAAAGGAAACAAAATCCAAGACCCGGGTATATTTTGGGCAAACTATACACTTTCTGCAAAACTGTTCAAATCTCTCTAGAGACATGTATAGTTTAAACGTACAGACAACAGCAGGTCACGGTACCCGAATCTGTCAAATTTAACCAGTCAAACATTAACCTACCATTATTGTGATAAGGTTGAAAATCTATTGCAGATATTTGACAGATTGTGGTAACTTGATTTTCTGTCGTCTGTACTACAAACACTTACCAAAGGATTTGCTATAAATAGGTAATTGAGTAAAGGTTTTGTTTAGGTACAGTAATAATAGTTGTATTTGTTTAAAGATTAGGATAACATGTATTACACTATAGGTATGTATTTTAAGAATTCAGCGATTTTTTTTCGGTTTTGCGCTGATGTGCCGGAATGTTTTAGACTATATTTGCTGTTTGTTAATTTCTTAAGAAAGTGACACTCGTGTCTATTGAGTTAAAGCTTGCGTAATATATTTAACTCTTCACATTATCTTATAACAATTTAAGTAATCCAATTAACAAAACAGTGAACAGTACTTACAATATTACAACCCATTTCAATATTACTAATCAATAAAGCCAACTTCCACCAAGATACTAAATATAGCCTTTCAATATAACACCACACCGTACATATCACACTAATAGGCGAAAGTTTGTGTGCGTGTTGGTGTGTGTGTATGTTTGTCGGCTGAACAGATGTTGATGAAACTTGGCTGTTATATAATATACATGTACATCAAACATAGCTTGCATATCAATATACATATTATCGCACTTTTCTCCGAATGCGGGACACAGTTCCCTCGGGACAGGTCAGGACACCGCGGGAAGCAACTAGTCCAAAATGATTACACAACGCCAGCCCCAATTTCCAGCAATTAAATTGGTTGTTAATGAGGCGACGATGACGTCACAAGTTGGCACTTGTCGCCGTGTTGTCTGAAGAGGCAATCAGGGATAATTACACGTGGAGTTACAATTAACGTGACGACGCGAGCTTTCACGATTATATTGTCTAATTAGATATTGAGACGTCTGATTTTGGAGTTTACTTGATTTCAAATTGGCTGTGTTGTGTGGTTTATTATCCTAATAATTGACATTGATTAACATAACACTGAAAATAGTCAAATATCTATACTAATATTATAAAGCTGAAGAGTTTGTTCGTTTGTTTGAACGCGCTAATCTCAGGAGCTACTGGTCCGATTTGAAAAAATATTTCAGTGTTAGATAGCCCATTTATCGAGGAAGGCTATAGGCTTTATCTGGGTGCGCCGAGTAGTTCCCACGGGACGCGGATGAAACCGCTGGCAGAAGCTAGTTGAGAAATTATATTAACAAAAATTAAATAATAATCAAAAACAGGTTCAGAACGACCTTTAGAGTTTAAAAAGCTGCTTTATCAAAATCTAGACTAATAAAGTCACGCAAAAGATCTTTTATCAAACCAGTTCATAATCTGTACGATTGCATTTTTCAATTTTATTGCTTAGAAAGTAAGCTTTTACATGACAGCTTAAAAGCCTAATAAGGTTATGATTTTATTCGAAGAACTAGTTCAAGTCTGGTTCAGATTACGGTACCGCGGGTACCAGGGCCGAAAACGTTCAGGGTCAAATGCCACGTCTTTATTATTAAATAAGTGTCAATAGAAGTTCCATATTTAGAGCCAGTTTTAGCTGCAGATACTAAAATTTTATTATTGAGCTCTATATATCAGTTTATATAGGTTGTACGTTTGTATTCAATATTGCGTCACCAAGTTACCCTTCCGTAAATAATCCCAACTTTGTTAATTTAAGCTTCCTGAACACGCATAAAGCAAACTTCTTTATGAACATCGCACGATTATTAATATTGTTTAATTTTCACAGAGGCGAGCAGAAGACTATCAAGAGTGTGGCAGTCCCTGCTAAGGATCATGTATGGAGACTGGACGTGGCTCGTAATATTCGCTTTAATGCGGCCGTTTTGAAAGACTCCAAGGCAATGTCATGCGGTGAAAAGGACGCACAACCTCCTCCCAAGCAACCAGCCAAGAGCAAGGCTAGGAAAGTCCCCCACGTGTTCCCCCATTACGGCAAAGCGTACAAGAATGAGGAAGTCCGAAGATATTCCCCCTTCCACTTCCCTGGACAGGTAAACGATTTAGAAATTTTCGGTGTCGCCCTAATTAAACAAATAATGTATTGATTTAATGTTTGTTGGTTAAATAAAATTAATTTAATTATCCTGGATCTAATATTGTGATTTTGGAAACCAGTTGTACCTTCTCAAACTTCTTTTATATAGTCAAACAATTGGATGTGCTAGAATATTTTTATTCCACGCTTTTATTCAAAAATCTGTGCTAAAGTAAATCTGCGGGGCGTCTCTCCACAACTCGCGTTCAATTTCGTATTCCTCCCAACTGGGGCAATGTGTGTTTTACCAAGATAAACTTTATGTTCAAAATTGATAATATTAAAAGAGAAGATAAAACTTCTGCAAATATGATGTCCCTACGTTTCGTTTTCGTAGGTACGTATGTGATTTAGTAATTCACGTGTGTAACGACTTTTGAGTAAAAATCTAAGTTTAGTCCTGACCAGCAATGATCTTAAATAAGCAGGTCTCAAAAGACAAACCTCATAATGTAATGATAATATCAAAGGTTAATAAATGGCCTTAAGAGCTATCAGGTATAGTGTTAGCTTTAGTCTATTAACTTTTTTCACCATGATGGTTTAAACTTAGCACTAAAGCCAGTTCTTGTGAGACCACGCTTTGTGAGTGAAGTTCGAACACCACTAACGAGTTAAGTACCACATAGGTATACAAAGTACCTGATAATTCATGAACATGTCATGGTTTGACAGGAGTGATGTATGAGCCTGGTGGACTGACTGGCGGCTAGTTACACAACGATAGGAGAGGAAAATCGATTAGCAATGACCGTGACAGGTTACGACTATTTTTGTTATGTTATGATGGATTTTTTTCCCTTTGGCTATTTGTTATTTTCTCCACATCGTGTCATATGCATTGAATAAAGTAAAGACTTTATATTTTATATCTAGATTTGATTGAATTGGGATTGGTTCCGAGTGAATTTTAGACATAAATATAGAACAGTAGAACCTGAGAAAGGACATTATTTTTATCCGGGTGAGTGAAGTAGTTCCTACACAACGTGGGCGAAGCTGCTGGCGGATACAAGTAATCAAATAAAGGACAGCGAAATTATCTCTTATGCAACAAAATTAAAACTGAAAAGACAGGTTCAGGAGACTATGAGAAAAATATGATAAAAAAGAAATTAAATACTTTGGAAAAACTAAGACCTATGGATTAAGTGTATCTGACCAGCGTACAACATAAACTTTAAACTTTACTACATCAAATGATATTAACCCTTTAANATCTGGGTGCGCCGAGTAGTTCCCACGGGACGCGGATGAAACCGCTGGCAGAAGCTAGTTGAGAAATTATATTAACAAAAATTAAATAATAATCAAAAACAGGTTCAGAACGACCTTTAGAGTTTAAAAAGCTGCTTTATCAAAATCTAGACTAATAAAGTCACGCAAAAGATCTTTTATCAAACCAGTTCATAATCTGTACGATTGCATTTTTCAATTTTATTGCTTAGAAAGTAAGCTTTTACATGACAGCTTAAAAGCCTAATAAGGTTATGATTTTATTCGAAGAACTAGTTCAAGTCTGGTTCAGATTACGGTACCGCGGGTACCAGGGCCGAAAACGTTCAGGGTCAAATGCCACGTCTTTATTATTAAATAAGTGTCAATAGAAGTTCCATATTTAGAGCCAGTTTTAGCTGCAGATACTAAAATTTTATTATTGAGCTCTATATATCAGTTTATATAGGTTGTACGTTTGTATTCAATATTGCGTCACCAAGTTACCCTTCCGTAAATAATCCCAACTTTGTTAATTTAAGCTTCCTGAACACGCATAAAGCAAACTTCTTTATGAACATCGCACGATTATTAATATTGTTTAATTTTCACAGAGGCGAGCAGAAGACTATCAAGAGTGTGGCAGTCCCTGCTAAGGATCATGTATGGAGACTGGACGTGGCTCGTAATATTCGCTTTAATGCGGCCGTTTTGAAAGACTCCAAGGCAATGTCATGCGGTGAAAAGGACGCACAACCTCCTCCCAAGCAACCAGCCAAGAGCAAGGCTAGGAAAGTCCCCCACGTGTTCCCCCATTACGGCAAAGCGTACAAGAATGAGGAAGTCCGAAGATATTCCCCCTTCCACTTCCCTGGACAGGTAAACGATTTAGAAATTTTCGGTGTCGCCCTAATTAAACAAATAATGTATTGATTTAATGTTTGTTGGTTAAATAAAATTAATTTAATTATCCTGGATCTAATATTGTGATTTTGGAAACCAGTTGTACCTTCTCAAACTTCTTTTATATAGTCAAACAATTGGATGTGCTAGAATATTTTTATTCCACGCTTTTATTCAAAAATCTGTGCTAAAGTAAATCTGCGGGGCGTCTCTCCACAACTCGCGTTCAATTTCGTATTCCTCCCAACTGGGGCAATGTGTGTTTTACCAAGATAAACTTTATGTTCAAAATTGATAATATTAAAAGAGAAGATAAAACTTCTGCAAATATGATGTCCCTACGTTTCGTTTTCGTAGGTACGTATGTGATTTAGTAATTCACGTGTGTAACGACTTTTGAGTAAAAATCTAAGTTTAGTCCTGACCAGCAATGATCTTAAATAAGCAGGTCTCAAAAGACAAACCTCATAATGTAATGATAATATCAAAGGTTAATAAATGGCCTTAAGAGCTATCAGGTATAGTGTTAGCTTTAGTCTATTAACTTTTTTCACCATGATGGTTTAAACTTAGCACTAAAGCCAGTTCTTGTGAGACCACGCTTTGTGAGTGAAGTTCGAACACCACTAACGAGTTAAGTACCACATAGGTATACAAAGTACCTGATAATTCATGAACATGTCATGGTTTGACAGGAGTGATGTATGAGCCTGGTGGACTGACTGGCGGCTAGTTACACAACGATAGGAGAGGAAAATCGATTAGCAATGACCGTGACAGGTTACGACTATTTTTGTTATGTTATGATGGATTTTTTTCCCTTTGGCTATTTGTTATTTTCTCCACATCGTGTCATATGCATTGAATAAAGTAAAGACTTTATATTTTATATCTAGATTTGATTGAATTGGGATTGGTTCCGAGTGAATTTTAGACATAAATATAGAACAGTAGAACCTGAGAAAGGACATTATTTTTATCCGGGTGAGTGAAGTAGTTCCTACACAACGTGGGCGAAGCTGCTGGCGGATACAAGTAATCAAATAAAGGACAGCGAAATTATCTCTTATGCAACAAAATTAAAACTGAAAAGACAGGTTCAGGAGACTATGAGAAAAATATGATAAAAAAGAAATTAAATACTTTGGAAAAACTAAGACCTATGGATTAAGTGTATCTGACCAGCGTACAACATAAACTTTAAACTTTACTACATCAAATGATATTAACCCTTTAATTTATCACCCAAATACATTAGGAAACTTCAGTACCGTTCAGTTTGAAACAAAGGCATTTATAGAAGTCGGGATGAAGCCAGGGCTCGTAAATAGTCATAATTATAAACTGAACTAACTTTACACATCGGATATTATTTATTGTATTTATATTAAACAAGCTCTTTGTTTAACGCCCTAAGGCCTGTGTTTACAGTAACGTTTTGCGTTATCCAGATTGACGTCACAGTTTTGTGTTGATAGAACTGGAATTTATATTTTGATATCTATTGAAATGTCGGCGCCTCACATATGCGCAGACGACCGCGGGGAAACAGCGGGGTCTCGGGGGGACCACGCCGCGCCGTCTCGAGCTCCTCTGGTGGCCCGAACACTCGGCATTCACGCGCACACCGTTCCGGTCATTTCTTTGTCGCGTTCTCCTCATATGTATCTGCTAAGTAGCATTAAACCCATTGAGATATACAGTCCACTCTTTTAATTATAAAGGCCCAATCGAGATCTATCAGAAATATTGGCCTACAATATTGTAATTGATGTATGATAGCATAATAACTCACTACTTTCTATATTTGGTTAAAATCCCTACTAATATTATGAATGCGAAAGTAACTCTGTCTGTCTGTCTGTTACGCTTTTAAGCCTAAACCAGTGAGCCGACTTTGATGAAATTTGGTACAGAGATAGAATAGATCCTGAGGAACAACATAGGCTTTTTATATTAATAGTTCCCTCGGGAAGTGGGAGAAGCCGCTGGCAGAAGCTAGTCACAGATAAATTAGCTTTCTATTGGTAAATAAGACCTCCCACAACAACACAAACACTCAAACTTATCTCTATGTAAAGTAGGAAAATCGCTTAGCTTCTTCTACATTATTCCTCTCAGCTTTTCATTGTTTAATGGAGAGAGAAACTTCAGTATGTATTTTAATCTCCAACAAATTACTGTTTTGTGATAATAAATCTACTTATTATGCCTCCAAGATCTTAAATCCTAAAACAACAACAAAACAAAAACACTACAGCGTCGATAATATCCGGCACGAAACGGCACTAATCCCGGATTAGCGACATCGGACTGAGGGAGAAATTAAACGAGTAGCCGGATCCGGTCTATATACGTTCTGTGTACGTTTCTGGTTCGCACGCATTCTATAGTTATTTGTTAGAGTGTGGAACAGGTATTGGGTGATGTAGGGCTGTCACACTTTTTATATTGATGTACAAAATGTCTCAAAATATCGCCTCAGAAAGGAAAACATGGTATCTACAACGGGGATATCGAGAGCCTGGATTCCAAAGAGCTCTGCTCAATAAATGCCGCATTGGGTTTCTCTTTTTCTACGGGAAATGTGATTATCTTGTGTTTGACTAAATACATTGATAAATAGCCTACTCGACTCACTATTGGTTCTCTATATCATATTTACGGCTAGTTTCAATGGTTGCTGATAAGTTCTAAATAGCTATCTAATTTTGACTACTTTTCATCTGTAACCTGTGAAACTGACCGTTAGACTACTTTCACATATTTTTACTTTTTGGCTTAATCAGTCATCAATTTAAATTAAGCGAGGCACATTAACAAAATTAACCAAAAAACCCAGTTAAAAATTATATTTTCCGTTTATACAAACATCATCAACCCTAA
Source organism: Heliothis virescens (assembly GCA_002382865.2). Lineage (NCBI taxonomy): Eukaryota > Metazoa > Arthropoda > Insecta > Lepidoptera > Noctuidae > Heliothis > Heliothis virescens. Next base: position 2,697,534 of record NWSH02000329.1, on the reverse strand, counting down.
CCTTATTCCAATTATAGTACAGGATTGTCCGTTATCCGGACATCCGGCAATCCGAAGTTGTGTCTCTTATCGGCTCCTCAGATTGCAATAGAAGAGTATTTGAACCGAAATAACTATGTGCGAGAGTTCGTGCTGACCGTACTAAGATTGTTCTAGAATTTTAGACTAATAATTGACTAGCTTATAGCTAGGTTTTACCCGCTTCCCGAGGGCACTACCTCCCATACCCGGATAAAAAGTAGTCTTTGTTGATGTGTCATAAGCACGTAATAAAAGGTATTTCTTTCTTCTTTTCTTTCTATATGTTATTCTAATTTATAAGCTACAATACTACGAGTTTCGTCAAAATCCGTGTGGTAGTTTTTGCGTGAAAATGTAACGAACAAACTTTCGCATCTTTAATATTAAGTAAGTTATTTGATTTATATATAGTGAGTAATTAAGCTTAACTTAGCTAACTAGTTTTGAAACTAGTTAGATCCAAAATCTATTGAAGAAATTTTACATGCTCTATTAGCTAAAGAAACCTATTGACGTTTGAAAATGGATCTACAAGCCTATCAAATAAAAAAAACAATCAATCCCAAACCTTAAAAACTTTCCGGCTGCATTGGAC
>NWSH02000329.1:2669183-2696740 GCA_002382865.2 Heliothis virescens | reverse complement strand
TGTCGGCGCCTCACATATGCGCAGACGACCGCGGGGAAACAGCGGGGTCTCGGGGGGACCACGCCGCGCCGTCTCGAGCTCCTCTGGTGGCCCGAACACTCGGCATTCACGCGCACACCGTTCCGGTCATTTCTTTGTCGCGTTCTCCTCATATGTATCTGCTAAGTAGCATTAAACCCATTGAGATATACAGTCCACTCTTTTAATTATAAAGGCCCAATCGAGATCTATCAGAAATATTGGCCTACAATATTGTAATTGATGTATGATAGCATAATAACTCACTACTTTCTATATTTGGTTAAAATCCCTACTAATATTATGAATGCGAAAGTAACTCTGTCTGTCTGTCTGTTACGCTTTTAAGCCTAAACCAGTGAGCCGACTTTGATGAAATTTGGTACAGAGATAGAATAGATCCTGAGGAACAACATAGGCTTTTTATATTAATAGTTCCCTCGGGAAGTGGGAGAAGCCGCTGGCAGAAGCTAGTCACAGATAAATTAGCTTTCTATTGGTAAATAAGACCTCCCACAACAACACAAACACTCAAACTTATCTCTATGTAAAGTAGGAAAATCGCTTAGCTTCTTCTACATTATTCCTCTCAGCTTTTCATTGTTTAATGGAGAGAGAAACTTCAGTATGTATTTTAATCTCCAACAAATTACTGTTTTGTGATAATAAATCTACTTATTATGCCTCCAAGATCTTAAATCCTAAAACAACAACAAAACAAAAACACTACAGCGTCGATAATATCCGGCACGAAACGGCACTAATCCCGGATTAGCGACATCGGACTGAGGGAGAAATTAAACGAGTAGCCGGATCCGGTCTATATACGTTCTGTGTACGTTTCTGGTTCGCACGCATTCTATAGTTATTTGTTAGAGTGTGGAACAGGTATTGGGTGATGTAGGGCTGTCACACTTTTTATATTGATGTACAAAATGTCTCAAAATATCGCCTCAGAAAGGAAAACATGGTATCTACAACGGGGATATCGAGAGCCTGGATTCCAAAGAGCTCTGCTCAATAAATGCCGCATTGGGTTTCTCTTTTTCTACGGGAAATGTGATTATCTTGTGTTTGACTAAATACATTGATAAATAGCCTACTCGACTCACTATTGGTTCTCTATATCATATTTACGGCTAGTTTCAATGGTTGCTGATAAGTTCTAAATAGCTATCTAATTTTGACTACTTTTCATCTGTAACCTGTGAAACTGACCGTTAGACTACTTTCACATATTTTTACTTTTTGGCTTAATCAGTCATCAATTTAAATTAAGCGAGGCACATTAACAAAATTAACCAAAAAACCCAGTTAAAAATTATATTTTCCGTTTATACAAACATCATCAACCCTAACCTTATTCCAATTATAGTACAGGATTGTCCGTTATCCGGACATCCGGCAATCCGAAGTTGTGTCTCTTATCGGCTCCTCAGATTGCAATAGAAGAGTATTTGAACCGAAATAACTATGTGCGAGAGTTCGTGCTGACCGTACTAAGATTGTTCTAGAATTTTAGACTAATAATTGACTAGCTTATAGCTAGGTTTTACCCGCTTCCCGAGGGCACTACCTCCCATACCCGGATAAAAAGTAGTCTTTGTTGATGTGTCATAAGCACGTAATAAAAGGTATTTCTTTCTTCTTTTCTTTCTATATGTTATTCTAATTTATAAGCTACAATACTACGAGTTTCGTCAAAATCCGTGTGGTAGTTTTTGCGTGAAAATGTAACGAACAAACTTTCGCATCTTTAATATTAAGTAAGTTATTTGATTTATATATAGTGAGTAATTAAGCTTAACTTAGCTAACTAGTTTTGAAACTAGTTAGATCCAAAATCTATTGAAGAAATTTTACATGAAGTGCTGGCGTCTATACTAAAACATGACAATCTATGATTTCTCTGTAACAATTTGAATGTTGGCCAAACATTGGTCCCAAAGTCCAATGCCCTTCTAACTTGGAATCAAAAACATTGGCCAAACGTACGACTCTTCTAGACCATACATTACAGTTCCCGATGATACATTTAATATTCCAAGGACAGAATACCCGGAATGCTTATTCGATGAGTCGTGGGTTCAGTTTCGGTCAAATTCTATGAGTACTTATGTTGGAATCTTGTGGTAGAATGCTAATGTAAAAATAACTCGGTTAGGTTATATGATATGAGGTGTCATGTCATTTATGTTATTAATCTCCCGTGGCAAGAACAAGTGCAAACATAAGGTCGTATAACGAACTTTAGTATAGACCAGATAAATAGCTGAAGAGGTATTTTATCAATGGATTCGATTCTGATCGAAAATTAATTAAACATCGAGTAGGCGGCCATTCCCAGAAATATGCAGTTAAATAAGATTTTCAATCGTTAATCAAGGCGAGGAGAAGCCTTGCGTAAATTGTATCCAATTTATTCCATAATTATACCCGCAGTAATTAAACTCAAAAATTTATGTTAAAAATTCTGTCACAGCAATATCACTCTTGTGGCCTTGAGCATAATCTATTTCTCATTACAGTCAACAATGGAATGGATGATGGCGCGATCAGATGATATCCTCAACTGGAGTAGAAGAAATTCCATGTGGCCAATAACCTTCGGGCTGGCCTGCTGCGCTCTCGAAATGATGCATTATGCTGGGCCTAGGTAATTTTGTTAAAGACTTTTCTGAACTACCCATAGTGAAGAGTTCTTCAACATCAGTGGACATAGGCTTCCCCCATGACACGCCACTGAGCTACAAATAGATTGCTTTGTTTTTATACCATGCATAGATAATGTGCATGAACACGACACCGGCTAAAAAGCTGTTAATCTTAAATCGAAAGCCCTAAAGGCTGTACCAAATAAAGAACAGTATACCAAACAAATCAATCATCAAAACATTCCAAAAACAGAACTTTGTACAATAAAGCATTTCAATAAAAACCGCTGTAGGTCAACCGATGCTGTAATTAAAGCCAACAGCTCGGAATAAAACAATATCGGATCGTAACCGCGTAACCGATATAAGATCGGCATTCAACGAGGCTGCCGATGCATGAGGCGCTATCGACACGCTCCATTGAACCCAGTTATGTAGACTCGCTGCATAAATGACATACAACCTTTAACAAGCCGAGAGCTGGAAAATTTATACAATTCCATGCTGAATTGGAATTAATTCCTCATGGCTGACTTAACTTAAAAAATAATTCGTCTCCAAAAGAAAAGAATACGAAATAAAGAGGGAACGCGGCAATTTATACACTCTCCCTTTCATTATAAATTAAAGGAAAACCTTAATAATTCAAGCGCTTTGTTAACTTTTCCGCGCCATTAAACTGTAGGGTGTTGCAAAAGTTCCCATCACGAGTTCGTACCAACAATGCTTTTGTTCTCCATGTCAAGATTCTCGATATCCACGAGTTGACCCCTAAAGGTTGTAACATGACATTTTCCATCAAATGTCATTGCCAAGCAACATCTGTGGGTTTTGAAGTTAAATCCATTCTTCAAGACTCTATTGAGAGTAAAAATTGTGAAGTCATGACAATGACAAATCCTTCGAAGACGAATTTATTTTGGAAGAAATAAAATACCCAAATGTTTATGTTAATTAAACATTATGTACTATTGGGACGAAAAATTTATATACCTACCACATTATCCCCTCTCACAATATTTTGATCTTTGACATAATATTATTCTTTCTTCTAGATATGACATGGACCGTTTCGGCATGGTGTTCCGCGGAACCCCTCGGCAGACTGACGTCATCATCGTGGCGGGCACAGTGACCAACAAGATGGCGCCTGTCCTCCGCAAGACTTACGATTTGATGCCGGATCCTAAGTGGGTGGTGTCTATGGGCAGCTGCGCCAACGGCGGGGGCTATTATCATTATACTTATTCCACGTGTCGAGGGGCCGATAGGATTATACCGGTAAATTGTCCATATTATTACCAGATACACATTTCAGAATTCAAATTAAGTTCTTTGTATATATGAAATCATGTCTAAAACTGGCAGATTAATATCTTTTGCCTGCATCTAATTTAATTTTGATTTTGTAGGATGCCTTTAAAGTCAGTCTTCTCTTGTTCACTTGGCAGAATATTTTTGGGTTTTAGCAATTTTGTAGGACAAAGCCTTCATAAAAATATTTTTTTACAGGTGGATATTTACGTGCCCGGTTGCCCACCGACCGCAGAAGCCCTTCTGTATGCCATGCTGCTGCTGCAGAAGAAGGTGAAACGCATGAGGGTCTGTCAGGTCTGGTACCGCAATTAGTTGCCGAAATATTGCGGTATAGCGCGCTTGTTTAACTTAGAATAAAGGTATTTGGTTTTGCTTATTGATGTCTTTCCTTGAAATATAACGGGAAATCCTAATTAAAATTTGATAGATATTGACGATAGGAAAATAATTTGTGCAGGAAAATTTAGAATAGAATAGAATAGAATAGAATAGAATAGAATATTCTTTATTTGTACACCATCAGGACAAAACAATACAGGACAATACAAACAAATATGATGATGACAAAAGGCGGTCTTATCGCTAAAAAGCAATCTCTTCCAGACAACCTTTGGATGGAATTAGATTGTAGAAGAATTTGTAACGGGGCAGTTCATGGCGTACACTGAGAGATAAATATATATATATATATACACATACACAGAATAGAGAAGATAAATAAATAATAGGAATAGATATGATAGAAATTGGAAAGTATACAGCGTGGTGTCAGAATTAACAAGCCAAGTAGTGGTCCTTCACCATTTTTTTAAAAACGGCAAGTGACTGCGCGCGTCTAATAGTAAGTGGCAATGCATTCCACAGTCGTACAGCTTGTACCGTAAAGGACTTGTCATAAAATGATGTCGAGTGCAATGGCATTTTTAATTTTAAGTTTTCTGATGACCTAAGAGATCTTGAATGAGTATCACAAACAAACTCAAAACGATTTTTGAGATAAAAAGGGGTTGTAGGGTAGAAAAGAATATTGTATAGCAATGATAGTATATGAGCATTCCGACGAAGCCTTATTGGAAGCCACTTGAGTTTGATACGAAATTCTGAAACATGATCATACTTGCGCAAACCAAATATGAATCTTATACAGACATTCTGAAGGCGTTCAAGTTTATTCAGCTGGTCCTCTGTAAGATCAAGATAGCTGGCATCAGCATAGTCAAGAACAGGAAGAAGAAGAGATTGTGCAAGCGCAATTTTTGTGGCAGTGGGTAGGAAGTTCCGCAACCGTCTCAAGGATCCCGCAGATGCAAATAACCGTCTACTGGTTTCCTGCATCTGCGGTTCCCAAGACATTCTACTGTCCATATATATCCCCAGGTNAATTTTTGTGGCAGTGGGCAGGAAGTTCCGCAACCGTCTCAAGGATCCCGCAGACGCAAATAACCGCCTACTGGTTTCCTGCATTTGCGGTTCCCAAGACATTCTACTGTCCATATGTATCCCCAGGTTTTTTACCTTATGGCTGAAGGGTATCTGGATTCCGTCGAAAATGACTTGCGGAAGGTGGAACCAGTCAATTTTTGATACCATTCGTGAGCTACCTATGATGATAAGCTGAGTTTTTAAGGGGTTTATTTTAAGCCCGTAACACCTACTCCACTCAGCTATTTGCAAAAGGTCTTTATTTATATTTTCAATGGCTTCCGATAGTTGATTCAATGGAGCCTGCGAGTAGATTTGAAGATCATCTGCATAAAGGTGATAGGAAGAAAGTAGATTGTTAGAGATTGAGTTTATAAATATAGCGAAAAGTAATGGGGATAAAACGCCTCCCTGCGGCACACCAGCGGTCGTATCGCACCATGACGAACATTTATCGTCAATACGAATACGTTGCCGGCGCCCGTACAGGTAACTGTGAAACCAATCAATGGCCGTTGGAGATATGTTAAGAGAGCTAAGTATACCGAGCAAAATGTCAAAATCAACGGTATTGAAGGCATTACTAAAATCCAGGAGAGCAAGTACCGTTAATTTCCCATTTTCCATGCCCAGTCTGATGTCATCCGTAATATTGACCAAGGCTGTCACAGTACTGTGACCAGGACGGAAACCGGATTGGAAGGGATTGAGAAGTCTATTCTTGGATAGGAATGAACTTAGCTGGTTGTGAATAAGACGTTCTAGGACTTTGGATAGGAATGGCAAAATGGATNGAAGGAAGAATAATCAGGGGTTGGAACACTAGAAAGATTATTTAAAGTATTTAATTTTGTTGTCATATCAAAATTAGACGATGATGAGAAATGTTGGTTTAATGAGTCGATGTTGACATCCTGAGAAATTTTTTCATAACGTGATTTTCCAATCCCCATTGATCTTAGAAATCTCCAGACCTTAGCCGGATCTTCATTTTCAACCGATGCATGAATATGATGGCGTTGAGCGTTCCTACACACCTTATTGCAGTGATTTCGTACGTCAACATACTTTTCCCAGTTCGTTGGATCAGAACGCGCTTTGTACCTAGACTTGGCAGCTACCTTTTTGCCCATTAGCAGTTTTATTTCACCAGTAAGCCACGGTGCAGGTAGATGCTTAACCTTAACTGAACGAACGGGAGCATGGACGTCATACAGAGCGATTAAACTTCGTGAGAATATATCTACCTTTTCATCCATGGATTGCGAAGAAAGAAGTGGCATCCAGTCAATATTAGCGGCGTCCTCACGGAGTTTCTCAAGATCCATGCCACCAAAGTTACGCTGCAGAAGAATTCTTGACTTTGCTTTTGGAGGACGGATTTTATAAGAAAGAAATAAAAGGTCATGATAGGAAAATGCATCAGCCGAACACTGACCGTGTTTGGCCACGTGATCACATGAAGAAACAAAAATTAAATCAAGAAGTGAGGGAGTAGAATGAGGAAAATGATGAGTTGCGTTTAGAGGAAGTATTGATAGATTACAAGAATTAATAACCGAATGAAGGGAAACAGAACGAGAATCATTTTTGAGAAGACAGGTGTTAAAATCACCCATGATAATAATATGACTGTAAGAAGTTACCACATTTTCTAAAATGTTTTCTAAGGAAGAAAAAAAGTTTATACGCAAAGACGGACAGTAATAAACTCCAAGTAGAATTTTAGTGTGACTCATGGTAAGTTCCAGGAAGAGATGTTCCCCAGCATTTGGTGGAGGAGGCTGTGCTGACACATTTACAATTGAAAATGAAATATAAGTCCGCAGATATATGGCAACACCACCACCACCACCACTTGTGCGGTCGTTTCTTACTAGCTGGAATCCCGGCAAAGTGTAAGCACTAGATGGGAGGCAAGGTTTGAGCCACGACTCTGAAACAAGAATTGCGTGAACATTCTTACAGTCAAAACTTGCCAGCATATCAGGAAAATGAGCCGGAATGCTCTGTGCGTTTATGTGAACTACATTAAAATTCCTAGGAACATCAGAAAAATGCGCAGTAAGTGTATCGGCAAGTGAGGGTAGACTTGTGAAGCTGTCTTCACTGCTACTAGCTGAATAGTAGACTTCTGACTCGCTACTATCATCACATGAAGAAGGCATAAAATATTATTAACTACGAGTGTAAAATGTATATAAAATAAATAAATATGTGGTGTTAAATTAAAGTTCTAAAATACTAAAAGTGGATAGCCAATATCCACCCGCCGGTTGTTCAAGAAAGATATATAAAAAAAAAAAATACAATATAACATAACTATGATGACAAATTCCATCGTAGTATTAAATGGTGGTCCGGGCAAACAGAAGATATTCGAGAATAATAGTGACAGCAAACATAACGAGAATACCAGTAAATTTTATTATTATCTGTGATGCTTGTGTGACATACTGACAGCTGATCTGTCAGTGTCACAGCATTGAAATTTAACCCACTTGTTTACTATAGTTTTTAAGTAACTATTATACAAAGTAATAAATAATGAAATGTCTATGGCTTATAACGATAACGAAAAAAAAACAAATACGATATGAAACATAGTGGGTAGAATAATATGAAGTGAGAACAAAGAAAAGTAAAATAAAATTGTATTACCCGGACACCGCACTGTAACGAATGAAACTACTTCTTATTGGCGGCAGCACGCTTGGGCCTGCTCATGGTTATGGGCTTCTTTGGAGCAGCTATAGCAGCAGATTTCGCTGGGGACTCTGTGGCATCTTGCGGCTGTAGTGTGCTCAGGTCCGCAACGGATGACATAAAATGTCGCGAGCCATCGGGTGCCAGAACATAAACACATCCGTCTCTTGTCCAGCACCTGGTCACCCCAAACCTTTTCCGTGCAGCCATAAACAGGTCATGCCTGGACTTTGTCAAAAATTCAGAGATGGTGATGCCGGTACTCTTCAGCTTGGTTTTGTCAAACCATATATTGTTACGTACCGTCACATCCCGGAGCTTAAACAAAATAGGACGTGTTCTTGAAGATGAAGTGGAGCGCCCCATCCTGTGACAGCGCTTTATGTCATCTGCTGTAAATCTATCCATCCCCAAGCGTTCCTTGACTATGTCAGCCACCACCTGTGCCGTATCTTCATCCTTCCCCTCAGGAACGCCATGCAGCAGCAAGATGCTTCGTCGCCCACGCATCTCCATGGAGTCTACGGTCTTGGCTAACAACTCTATCTGCTGCTGCAGACCATTGACTGCCTGAGTAATGAACTCCCTGAAGACAGCGAAGTCGGCGGCCAACGTTGAGGTGTTTGATGGATCCACTGGTGCCCTCTGCAGCTTTTCCTCAAATTCTGCCATCCGCTTTTGGAAGATATCCATCAAGCCAGTCACAGTGTTGTTTAAGTGATCCATTTGTGTGAAGAAACAGTTACAATTTATCAGTGTGAAATTTAATGGAGAAATTGGAAGGAAACACTTCACCGGCAGGTAGCTTTAACTAAGCTATTATCAGTACCATAAAACTGATATAAAATAATAAGTAATTTAATTTTAATTAAAAATTTTAAACAGAGCAAATTATTTTGATGTTGACTTTGCAACTACCCGAAATTTTTTTTTCTTTTTTTATTTTTTTTTTTTTTTTTTTTTTTTTTTTTTTTTTTTTTTTTTTTAAAAAAAAAAAAAAAAAATTTAATAAGGAAACAAGATCTGTCGGCAGCAGATTGGACCCTTCTCAAGTAGATGAAGGTGGTTCCGGAAATAGAACAATCATTTAGAGACAACAGTCCCTGTCAGATTCCACACCATTAAATTTATCATAATTGGTTCCTCATTACAAAATATAGGTACGAATTTATGCTGAAAATCATACACCTTCTTCCAAGATATATCTTCGACATATTCAAAGGTATTGGAACACCCAGTAGTTTTTCCCATTGTGTTCATAGCTGTCATGTCTCGCGTTCTTTAGTCGGAGTCACGTTCAAACACGTGACTTGAACACCGTTGGTACCGACGCCTCTCTATATTAGTACATATTTATGGCGGGACACGGGCGTTTTACGAGTTTTTCGTCACAGGATATAAGTAATGGTCTTGTTTCTTTTTGGGATGTGTTGTGTTGGCAAGGCAGAATTGAATAAGGTGAGCTTATGATCCAGCTGAGTTTCTGATAGCATCTGTTCGTGAACGGCTCAGGTTTTACGTAAGGCATCATCGTGATCTTCTATCTGATCCAAATTGTGTGAAAAAAATAGGTTATATCAAGAAAGTCTTATATAACCGACAAGAGTAGTGTTAATTTTATAAATGATGAAATCACCCCACTATCAAGATCCGTCTATTTAGATAGAGTACTCCCAATACAAGATGAATAGAGGTAGGCGATACATTCTACATTCAATACATATCCGCTTAAATATTTAGTCCGGCTGTACCATAAACTGAGCCGTAGCAGCTGTCACTGAAGCTTAGGCGTTTCACGATACCCTCATGAATATCGGACAGTGTGAAGCGAATTTATTGAGATAGATACACATACTTAACCAGACGGTCACGCGGTTTTGCCTTCCATAGGATCTGTAGACCTTTTTGGACGACATAAATTTGTAAGAAGTTTATTTTGTAGCAATTTGTTCACCGAATTGTTATATTAAAAGCAAAAATAACCTCTTATCAATAAACAAACCACTCTACTTCATATTTTAGTATGAAAGTAAAGCTTAACGTTCTGGAAGAGAAAGAGTGTAGAAACGTGTAAGGTACGAAGGAATGAGGGCGAAAAACTACGCATGAACGAGGCAATGTTTTGGCAGTAGAAAGGAAAAGCACACCGAGGTTATATACAAAAGAAATGGTAAACGGGAACAGAAATCAACGTAAAAATCTGAACAGGAAAATGTTATGTGGGAAGATGAGGAATAATACGCAGTTAGGTTTAACTATAGTGTATGAGTAAGTATAGGCGTTGAATTACATTAAATAGGTAGATATGAATTCCAAATCAAATAAATTGTACGCATGTCGATAATATCTTGCATGGAATTAACCAAAATTTTTATCAAAAACATTATCAGCTTAAATCTCGAAATTTTATCACAGCGAGTTCCGCAACGCAATTTTTCACCCTAAGTGTCCATTTCAGTTGAGTGGCCGATCAAGCGTTTTATACTTGAGGCAAAAAAACGCCCGCAGGCCCTTATAACATCACTTACGACAAAGCCTGTCTATCTACATATAACAACACTATCTCTAGTATAACAACACACCTTTGTATCTTTAGCAAAAAGATTTCAGTAGTTTTTGTCATTTGATACAAACCGAAACAAACCAGAGGTGAGACTAAAGTTACTACACCAAAAACATTAAGTATACTTAGCTGAGATAAGAGGAAATCTGTATCCTACTAATTAGGATTAATACGAAAGTTTGTGTGTATGGATGTTCGTTCCTCCTTAACGCAAGAACATATAGGCACCTTTATATCCGTGCGCGGGAGGTAGATCCCTCGTGACGCTTTGAAACCTTTGACGTAGTCTAGTGCTGATTAATTACGCCACTTTCCTATTAATAAATAAACGCTTAAAGCGACTCTAAATCGACTAATACTATCGTAAAGACCAAATAAAGCTATCTTAATAACATAGCTGCAGAACATTCATACAGCTACGTGCTAAGAATACGTCGTACCAAAAACATGGTCTTAATTTTATGATAAACGAAAACACGAGGTAAAGATATTATAGCAGGAATGTATCATTAAAACGAGGATCATTTATATTCGTGAAACCGCTCCAGAATAACCTACCTCGCCATATGCATGTAAAGAGAATGATTAAGAATAATGACTGGGAACGTAAGAAGACATTTGTGTAATTTTAAGGTATAAAGTTGATTAATCTTCAAAATGTGGAGTAATGTTTAAGAAGTAATGTTGATTTTGTATAAATTTACTCGATTCTGAATGTAAAATAAGAAGGTATAGTAGAAACCTTTTCGGAATACTTTCAAGATAAATGCAACAAATGATATCAACTAAAGAAATCATGCATCATTTCAGTAAAGATATTAATACATTTAAATAAATTCTATCTGCACATTATTCATATCGCAGAAAAATATTCTGCAGATATATCTAAGTTATTCTCTCGTTCCAAGATATTTGCGGAACTCTAGACAGATGAACAAAAGAACTGTTTTATATTCGATCTGAAATCAATAGCTGTAGCATCTTAAAAGGACGCTGCGCATAAAATACATCTGCTGAGAGAAATATCGTGGGAAGAGAACAAAATAACGAAACAGTTGGAGAGATATGAAAGTTATGAAAACTAGGAGACGACGCAAAGTTTGGCGAAGTTCTAGATATACATCAGTCTTTCATAAATAAAAGTTGTAGTTGAAGTAAATAATTGCATTATTGGTAGCGTGAGAAGTGTTGAAGAAAATCCTGCCAAACTATACAAATAAGCAGTTCTTACTAATAATGATCGTCCCATTGTTTAAGAAAATGGTAGAATTAAATCAAGTAAATTGATAACCATTAGTTTTACAATGTCTGTAAGGTGTAAACATAAAAAGTATTAAAGTGATCTCACGCAGTTTACATAGCTCATTGTTACCGATTACGAAGTTTAATTGGCGCACGCAATCGATACTGGACTCGGCTAAACGCTCGGTTAACGCACTCGCATTGTGTTATATGTCGCAGAGATCCCTGCAGAAGACCCACTGTAGGACTAAATCGAAGAGTGCCAAATAAAATGGAAGCATATTTGGTTAGAAAATCTGCTAATCGATTCGAAAGTACAAACTAGATAGATCAACTTTCTATGTTTATGCTATCTAGAAGGAACAAAACGACGTGTGAACTTGGAGTTTAATAATAAACCTAAATGCATCCTACAAAGTTAATCCATCTAATAGGACCCAGGTATTACGACTGGATCTTCTGCTCTAGCAAATATCTCGATTGATCGGGACGTTACCGTATCGATTATCTGGAACAATAGCGGTTGCCATGCGGGCTCGGTTCGCGCACGTAATTCACATAACACACGATGTATTCGATTCGCACGATGTCATTGTGTTGTTTTTTCTAATCGATTCGATTGAATAACTCGCGGCTGTTGTCACGAACTCTTAGGTGTAATGGAAAACGATGTCTCGATGTTTCTAGGAATTTTTAGAGAAATACGATCTATTTTTCTTTGAGTGCCGAATGGGATGATTGGTGTTTCGCTTGTAATGGAAAGAAAACACAAGTAAAGTGCTTTGAGTTGAGAACATCAAATAGTGTTTATTTTGTTTCTATTGAAAATATATACACCTGAGAACTAAAACCACCGTCGAAGTTATATATATTTTTATATAGTCCTGCTTTACGTAAAATTATCCTAAACTCTCGCATTCGTAGGCAAATCAGTAATTTGAAAGAGGAGCTAAGAATATAAATAAACCCCATATATGTCCATTTAGTCACGACAAATTATGATAATAAAGAGAAATTCTAGTCTAGCACATCTCCCAAAAAGTCCGAAATTTTCGTGAATATTCAGCGCGCTGTGTAACTACTAACTATTCCCTCAACCGTACTAAAAAGGGACGGGACAAAAAGACCCCCGGGACTAACCCTGCAATATTATGACAGTTGCAATAAAGACTGAACTAATGAGCTTTGTCCCATTACAGCTGGAGCACCCGACTGTATAATTACTACAACTGGGGATTTATAGACAAAAGAAGCTTAGAGCAATCAGTCCGCTGGATTAATGAGAATCGAAGTAAACAGCTTTATTATAAACATGAAAGAGAACGTTTAATTAATGGGCTTTGAGTATGGTGGTGTATAGGATGTATTTTAATTAATAACACAGCATACAGTTAGAGTTTTATTGGAGTCCCATGTCACAGAAGGTAATCCATCGAATAATAAGCACAGTTCAAATTCTCCATGCTGGTTGGCAACGGGGTTGCGCGATTGTTAAAAAGAGTTAATGCGAATCTGGTACACTAGGGGCTCTTTAAGGAACAAAGGAGGGTTTTAGTCAATAAAAGTCTTAACTCCCATTGCACCCACAGCCAAAGTCAATTGAATTTTCGCCAAAAAAATATTCGTTGGCAAATTCTTAGTAGCATTGCGGAGTTCGAATTTGGCCCTGTTAGGAGTTGAGCATATCTAACGAAACGTAGTGAAATATGGCGTGGATTTGCAAATAACCTTCGAGGAAGAGAAGCCTAATGTTACGTCGTCATGCAACCATGAATGAAACGAACAACACCTATTTATAGCTACACAACTTATCAGTACCTATATCTACGGACCAACCACTAACGTAATTGCTCAAACTTATCACGTAACCCAACTAAAACCACACACAGATGAAAAGCATTTCATTTTCATCATACGATGCTGTTGGTATGTTTGGAGCGTGAGATGAGCGTTTCCATCAAGAACTCTAGGATCCTAGTGGGGCCCACTCAGGCACGAGCTGGCCGGGGCTGCGGGATTGTCGAAAGAGTTACCGCGGGTTAGGTACACAAAGGGCTCAAGAAGGAACACGTGGGTTTTAGTCAGTAAGTCTGACATTGAGCATGAGGGATCCCATGCTGTACCCACAGCGGTCATCTGACGATTTCCCACCGACAAAAGAAAAGAACTCTAGGACTGATCAAAAGAAAAACGTTCAGATTATATCATTTCCATTGAAAACGCTGGAATCTAAGGTTCACATGAATTGAAACAATAATGTGACGTCAGCGTGTCTTGTCGGAATTCCTGTGCTACCGGTAATTATCGACGCATCGAGAGGTCACGCTCGGTGGCTTCCGTAGGGATGCCACGTAGCATAATTAATAACTCTTTTATAAGCAGAGTGAGAATATGAAATCAGTTATTATTTAATTTGATGCCTGATGTGGTCTTTTATTACTTTTTTTTTTATCGATGGGAAATCATCAGTGTGTCTGTATCAGCTGTGGGTGACAGCGGGAGGGAGTGTCAGACTTTCACTGACTAAAACCCACCGTGATCCTTCGGGAGCCCTTTGTGTGCCAGGGCCACGGTAACTCTTTCGAACAAACCGCAGCCCTGGTCTTTTATTACTGAAGGAGTTATATCATCATTACTATGTCCTGTGTCTTTTATACCACGCCATGTATTTGACACCAAAAATCTAACTCTGTGTTTTTGTTCGTTGTATAATTTTTTCAGAAAATCTACTAGTTTTTTTTTTAATTTACTGAAACTGTGCATTTGAAACCCTATCCGCTTTTCGCTTAAATTAATAGTTGACCCGCTCCTAGACAGCTTAATTTTCTCGAAAAATCTTAAGCATTTTACTTGCTGACTTCTCGTTTACTTGGAATTTCCTGTTTGGACCCAACATTTTAAAAAAACCTTTAAAAAATAGGCTCTTCCAAAAAAAAATCATTTTCATATCTAGAGAATTATTTCATTTTTTGTTTCTTCTTTCTACGAATAAATAGATTCACATATACTATTTTTCTTATTTTTTTTTGGCATGGAACAACCCTAATACAAAGTCGCAGACACACGGGCAGACGATGTTACAGAAATGACTCACATGGAAGGAGGCGCGGGCGCCACGCTCTACCTGCTGTGGGAACGTACTAAACAATACTAACTTCATTAATTACAAGCCTTCATTTTTCTATAAAACTCACTGAAAGTATCTGTGTAATAATCTAATGTAAAACAGAAGAATATCCAAATAAGAGAGTATGCTTGTCAAATATCTTTACTGGAATAGTTCATGGATATATTGCTGGCAGACACTTTGATTTAAATGTCACTTATATTTTATTAAATCTCGATGTTACAAACAAGTATAATACCATCCTAACATGGATTGTGACGTCATCAGACAAGAAATACCACAGAATTTCAACGGTAAAGTAACGAGCATTTGTTTGTTGACTTATCCAAACCAGAAGTTGTAAATCTGTCTGGTTTTAAGCCAGTAAGTGAGAGTGATACATCTTGAGCCGTCAGACATACAGACAGACGGTATGACGCGACCGTGAGTCATCGCTACCTGTGGGGTTATTAGTTACGACTATTTTTGGAGGGTTATTTTTAGCAGCGAAGGGTTGAATTTACGTAATAGAATGACTTAGCGGTATAAGGACCCTTGTGTTAGTTGATTTCCATGTTATTGGTGTGTTAATAGAGGTAAATTGTATACTTAGCGAATGGTATGATTTATAAGTATATTTTTATGCAAAAACACGAATTATACAGAATGAGTAATAGGTTTTTTTTTTTGTATTTATTTCAAGAACTAACTATTTATAGGCAACGCTATAAAAAGTCACGCACGACTGTCCTAGTTGATAGCGAGTGGTGTGCGATTAATCGCCTGCTCAACGATGCCCTGTGCCCGACAGGGTCCATAATTGTTTCTGTACCTTCTAACAATGCCAACTGTTGTAAAATACATTATGGAACGCAATAAAGTAATTGAGATGCCGCTACAATCGAGTTTGATAAATCGATACATGTCATGCCGACAGTTTCAGATCGCGATTTCAGTTTTTGATATCTTCCACTAAAAAGGCTTTTTAACCAACAGCAAAAATATTTTTAACCTTAAACTGAAAGAGTAGTTGATAATTCTAGCAATATTTGCCAAAATTTTTAAACCCCATAATTATAATAACCCAGAACATAATATTTCACAGCTAAATACACACCAAAAATACCCACACCTATAAATTACCGAAAAATAGTAAACACGCACGAGAACTTTATCCGAAAGAATCTACATAACAAAGCAGAAAAAAAAACGTAAAAATAACTACGTTTATAAATAACTAAACCGCTTAACGTAAACGTGTACTGAAACAAAACATACGAGGTATAATTAAAAAATAATATTTTGATATTAGCATACCAAACGTTTGTGTGCTAGCAACTTGAGCGTGTGTGCGTGAGTTTTCGTAGTGTGTACCTACGTGCGTATTTTAATTAGCGACGATCATATTTTAAGGAGCTATTAAAGAAAGTGTAAAGTGCGCTGTTCTATGAAGAATTTAATTAAGTCGCTAAGGAATTGCTATAAATTATCGTTGAAAAGGAAGTACCTCTTGAGCGGTTTCCTTAAGCTAATTAGGTGAAGGCCTGTAGGGATTCATAGTATTAAACTTAGTATAAGTCCTTACTATTATAGATAATCTTCCTAAAGCCCTCAATGACACTTGGAAGATTACAAAACATCCACTAAGCCATAATTATCATCATCCAAACAAAAGCTAAGCCTAATATTTTCTCAAAGAAAGAGGGATATTCGTTCATAGAATGGACAAGGATATACCAAATGAGGTTTACATTACATCATTCCTCCATTTCTTTGTAAGAACAGGTGTTTCTTGGTACGTACGCACTGAGATAAGACATGAACGAAGGACCAGAGGTTACCAACATTTTGTTATAACACCATTATTCAATGGTTACATCGAACTGATTACCTACGTACGATGGATCCGTCTTAAATCCTTAAACTTTAAATAACCAATAGCACTTAACAGTTAAACAGTGAGTAAGCTCACAATTCGCCTAGTTTGATAAAAAAGAAAGAGATCTTTTTTCTGTGTGAGAAGGTGCCTATGCTCTAAATGAGGCTGATTTTGATATAAGCAAAACAGACAACTTCTACAAACATAGAAAAACTAGACTCAACGAAGAAGTCACAAAATTCTATGCACTTCTATTCTCATCCTCCTATTCATTTGGTTGTCAACAACCCAACGTTTCAAACTCCTGATACAAAGAATTCGGATACACTCACTCGGCGGCGATCCAAGCCACTGCGTCAACCGAGTTCAAACTATTTCTGTTATCACTATACAAACAATATTTATTATCTGTTTCGATTAGTAACGACCAACAAGGAAGTCGCTTTAATTTTATCACGACAGAATGCGACAGTTTAAAAAAAAACTTATTTATACATAGATCCATTTGGGAATTTAAGGCAGGTTAGGTAGGTAAATTCTCACAAAAAACGGCTTAAATTTTCCAGCATACTTAAACAGAATAAAGGTTAGGTTACAGCAAGATGCAGTGGATTTAATCGCAAAACTGAACTAAAACACCTATCGCACACAAAGGCTTTTGTCAAAAACATCGCAAGTATGAACATAGCTCTAAAGCGTAAAGCGCTTTCCTCTTTAAACACGCTGATCTGAAATCTGATGTGAAGACGAGTATAAAGTTTAGAACACACCAAACAGCAATTAAAGCTGCCACTAGCAGCCGCTTGCAACTAATTAACGAAGTTTCTGAATTGCCGCGAGCGACAAGTTCGCGACCTTCACCTTTGTTATAAATTATTATGTACTGCAATGTTTAGCAAACGAATTAATTAGTGCCTGCTACTCGGCTGATTATAGTTCAGAAATTGCTGCTAGTGTAATGGTTTCTAATTATTTTTTACTTTGTAATAGAGTAACATGGCTCAAAAGATCGTAACAGAAATTATCTGGCCATTGATCCTTCATCTGTTCAGCGCATTAAAGTTAATGAATCTATCGTACATTCGAAACTACGAAAGCAGTTAACTGCAAGATATTAAACACAAAGTATAAATTAGTTTAATATAAAATTAATGAAATTCACTGAAACGGTAACAGCTGTTCAGGAAAATTAATCCTCGAAGTTCGTCTAGGTTCGTAGTAAAGCAGCATTTTAGTGCAAAACTTATATAAGAAAAACTTCGGGGTTGCAAAGTTGAACACGTCAAGCGTAAATAAGAACTTGCTAGAAGTTTAAGTTGCTTCATCGTCTAAATGGCATACTTTATTGTTTAATATTCCATGCTTGATTTTATGTGAAAAGGTATTAGCCGCAACGTTAGGCAGACCTGAAAATACATCAACCTTATTACCAAAACCGTCTCAAGTCTCGCCGTCTGAGTTAAGCTCAACGACTCGGTCCGGGCAACGGCCGTCGGCGACACCTAGTCTATTATTAGCGGCGCCATAGTTATCACGAGATAATTCGAGTCCATGGTCTAGGTCAAATGACACTGTTTATAGGCGCAAGGTTGTCTATGGGGGACGCGATAAATAGGCTTTTATGATGTGCCGTCATTTCAGGTCTTGGGTGACATAACCGTAGAAAGGAACAATATTTATTATCCAAACATACGTTTTACTGCGTTATTTTATTATGATGATCGACGAGATTGACACTGAAGGCTAGAACGACGAAATAAAAATAATACACTAATCCCGTTTCGCGCGCTTCGAGTCAATCTTCAGAATAATATTCTGGTCATGTCTCAGGGCGTGGGTAATAGAAAATTTCTCGGCTTTAAAATTTGACGGATGAAATTACGAAATTCTTGCTAGATTACTTTCCTCTATTCTGATCGGGATTATCCTGAATCACGTCTTTTATTATAATTTTCTCTTAGAATTTAACTGATGACCAATCCGTAATTCTGCATAAGATGACTAAATCTGCAACATGACTATCTCAACGTTTATGTGCTATTGCAAAATAACAAATTATTCAGAACGTTGTCATGGTTGCTATTATTGTAAAGGCCACTAATATTGTAAGTACTTTGTTTTACTCGATTATCTTAGATCATATATGACTCACTTAACGAAGAATTTATCAGATTTTCTCGCGAGTGAACCTATCGAAAGAGTAATAGGTTTCTTATATTGGGGTACTTGTATCTTCTTTTACCTCTCGCCCCTATCATGACCCTTCGTCCTAGCACACACAGGCAACGCACTCAGATTTGTATCTAATATTTCAGAGATCACAACTTTTATTTGATTGAAGATTCAAAAATGCCGTTTTTATGCTTACTTGCGAGAAAATTTTGAAACTTCATTAGATGATATCATGATGGGATAAGTAGTTAGACAAGGTTTTGGCACTGGCTCTTAATTGAATGGAAATATGAACTCAAGTTTAGGTGCAGAATGGCAAAATAATATAGACCAACACTATATACCAAAGGCTTTCCCATCACCTTAATTGTAAAGTATTGTAATTATGAATTCCGTATTAACTTTAGCATGCTTTTTAAATCTAACAATTCTTATAGTTAAAAAATAGCACACCAATTAACTCAAAACACTGCAAATACCGTACAACTCTTTTAAACCAATTACCACTAGCAACCCACAAAAAAAATCAGCCAAGTGCGAGTTGGACTCGCGCATGAAGGGTTCCGTACCCCATCCCCCTTAATTTTTTTTAGCGGCAACAGAAATACATCATATGTGAAAATTTCAGCTTTCTAGCTATCACGGTAAATGAGATACAGCGTGGAGACAGACAGACGAAGTCTTAGTAATAGGGTCCCGTTTTACCCTTTGGGTACGGAACCCTAAAAATGATCATAAAAGTTCATTTTTTTTATATTGTTCTTACTCGTTTCTGATAAAAGCATCATGCGTAAGCTGTTAAGGGAACGAGAATGTCAGGGTCTGGAAGCGATCCCACAAATGGCTATTGGGGAGGATAAACTTGACCCAATTTCTTTAAAAGATAACTTTGCTAATAGGTTTTTGAAAGCCAATGCAGATAAGTATTTTTTGGCTGCAGACCAAATTGGATTACGAGTTATGGTTATTGGAGAATCATAGCTGCCTAGGAATATGCAGATAGAAATACTAATGACACAAAATGAAACGGAGCGTTCGACTAAAATATCAGAGGAAAGAACATTAACCAATAGTAATCCAGAAAAATACTTCTTATCGTCAAGCTTACTTCTGCTAGCAACAGCTCCAATTCAGTTATTCTATTTGATCATTTTTTTCTGTATCCCGTCCGCTGTATCCATAAATAATATTTGTTTTGTCCGTGACCGGAATGTCAGGGGCATGGCAGCCGCGACTAGCTGGAGGAAGCTCGAACTTAACCCAATTTGGTTTGGAGATATGTGTAACGGTGCCTGACACTTTTAAGACCGCATTAAAACTTTGAGACATGAAAATTTTATGTTCATACTCACATACATTATTGATGATGAAGTTGCTATGGAAGTTAATTTTGGTATCGTTGTTAGTAACAAACATATTCAGGTCTATATCCATCAATTAGGCATCGTGATTGCCTAAATCGACGTCTTTGATAAGTCATCAACAAAACTAAAGGCACTCAATCTCTTGAAATCAAAGACACGACCTTAATCGATTCCTGAACATCATCATTTACGGTTACGAGGCCGTCACCATAATGTCGTAGAAAATAAACCATTACAAATGGCTAGTGGCATTAATCATGATGATACTGGATTAAATATTGAAGTTTTAGTTGGAAATGGAGCAAAAACAAGGGCAACAAACTACTGGATATTAATTAAGGTTTCCGCAAGCTGCTGAAATATTAATCATCCCTTACTTCTATTGAGACATAATGATTCGCGCTCCATCAATCACGAACTATGAAGAGTACGTGCATTATCAAGCTTACTTGGATTTAAGCGTCTATCAAGCATTTGAATTTCAAAGAGGCTGATTTTCGGAATATTGTATAACACATTTTCGACATTGTCTATTCTATCATGTAAAATCATAAGAACTTAACGATTCACGGAGGTTTATTTAATACTAGCTTCTGCCAGCGGCTTCGCCCGCTTCCCGAGGGAACTTTTTCCCGTACCCGGACAAAAAGTAGCCTATGTTGTTCCTCGAGGTCTATTCTATCTCTGTACCAAATTTCATCAAAATCGGCTCACTGGTTTAGGCGTAAAAGCTTAACAGACAGACAGACAGACGCATTTATAATATTAGTAGGGAAGTAGGGATAGTAGGGATGAATTTTGCAAACGGGAATCTTACAAAGGACGTTATCTGTTGAAGCAAAGTCCTGTTTACTTCAGATACGTTTCACTTTTAACTAGTTTTCTAACTTGGTAACACATACGGTTTCTGTGCCCTCGAGTCTTTCAGAGTTATCTCATTTAAAGTTCTTGTTGTTACAACTCAGATTCAGCTGCATACTAGAAATAGTATTTCCATATTTACTGGAAACTGCGCAACTACGAAACTGGAAATTCTTACTTCGTTACTATTCTATAATGAAATATGTGATTTTTACCACACGTGGAAGTCCTACGGCCAGTTTCACAGGTTCCGAATAAAGTTCTAAATAACATAAATATTTAAATAATAAGAAATACTTTTAATTTTGACAACTGTTCCATCGCAATATCTATCAGATAGCTATCTAGAACTTTGTCTGGGACCTGTAAAACTGGCCGCTAGTCTAGCTTGTCCGAAGGCAGATAGATGAGCTTTAATATTACCACCAATTATTACTTCAACGCGAATGGGTCAGCACGCGACTAAGACAGCTGATCACTAAAGACACGGAAGTGACATTATATCAAACAAGGTCAAAAGGATTGTTTACATAGAAAAATTGGAGATGTCTCTTATAGTTTGGATGATATCCAGTCGTTTTATTGCTACGCACGGACAGACGGCGTTTGGCACGACCCGCGTGTTTGTATGCCCTGCTAGCCAACATATTTGAATGCCGCAACGCTTCTTCCATTGCCAAAATACCCCATGACCTTTAACTCTAGCGCCTAAGGTTCAAAATCGGTGAAATGCGGAAGATACGCTGGCATTTTAAGTTCAAGAGCGTGCCAAATTCGCTGAATGGGCAGCAGCTGTCGTCTTTCGACTTAATATGTATCAGCTATTATATAAACGGTGTTTATCGTATTTTGGCAATGAGGTAATATTATTATAACATTTTCATGCATAATATTCGCCAAATGTTTGTGACACCAGCTATTTACATGTTGCCAAAAAATCGCGATCATGATTNAGCGGCAACAGAAATACATCATATGTGAAAATTTCAGCTTTCTAGCTATCACGGTAAATGAGATACAGCGTGGAGACAGACAGACGAAGTCTTAGTAATAGGGTCCCGTTTTACCCTTTGGGTACGGAACCCTAAAAATGATCATAAAAGTTCATTTTTTTTATATTGTTCTTACTCGTTTCTGATAAAAGCATCATGCGTAAGCTGTTAAGGGAACGAGAATGTCAGGGTCTGGAAGCGATCCCACAAATGGCTATTGGGGAGGATAAACTTGACCCAATTTCTTTAAAAGATAACTTTGCTAATAGGTTTTTGAAAGCCAATGCAGATAAGTATTTTTTGGCTGCAGACCAAATTGGATTACGAGTTATGGTTATTGGAGAATCATAGCTGCCTAGGAATATGCAGATAGAAATACTAATGACACAAAATGAAACGGAGCGTTCGACTAAAATATCAGAGGAAAGAACATTAACCAATAGTAATCCAGAAAAATACTTCTTATCGTCAAGCTTACTTCTGCTAGCAACAGCTCCAATTCAGTTATTCTATTTGATCATTTTTTTCTGTATCCCGTCCGCTGTATCCATAAATAATATTTGTTTTGTCCGTGACCGGAATGTCAGGGGCATGGCAGCCGCGACTAGCTGGAGGAAGCTCGAACTTAACCCAATTTGGTTTGGAGATATGTGTAACGGTGCCTGACACTTTTAAGACCGCATTAAAACTTTGAGACATGAAAATTTTATGTTCATACTCACATACATTATTGATGATGAAGTTGCTATGGAAGTTAATTTTGGTATCGTTGTTAGTAACAAACATATTCAGGTCTATATCCATCAATTAGGCATCGTGATTGCCTAAATCGACGTCTTTGATAAGTCATCAACAAAACTAAAGGCACTCAATCTCTTGAAATCAAAGACACGACCTTAATCGATTCCTGAACATCATCATTTACGGTTACGAGGCCGTCACCATAATGTCGTAGAAAATAAACCATTACAAATGGCTAGTGGCATTAATCATGATGATACTGGATTAAATATTGAAGTTTTAGTTGGAAATGGAGCAAAAACAAGGGCAACAAACTACTGGATATTAATTAAGGTTTCCGCAAGCTGCTGAAATATTAATCATCCCTTACTTCTATTGAGACATAATGATTCGCGCTCCATCAATCACGAACTATGAAGAGTACGTGCATTATCAAGCTTACTTGGATTTAAGCGTCTATCAAGCATTTGAATTTCAAAGAGGCTGATTTTCGGAATATTGTATAACACATTTTCGACATTGTCTATTCTATCATGTAAAATCATAAGAACTTAACGATTCACGGAGGTTTATTTAATACTAGCTTCTGCCAGCGGCTTCGCCCGCTTCCCGAGGGAACTTTTTCCCGTACCCGGACAAAAAGTAGCCTATGTTGTTCCTCGAGGTCTATTCTATCTCTGTACCAAATTTCATCAAAATCGGCTCACTGGTTTAGGCGTAAAAGCTTAACAGACAGACAGACAGACGCATTTATAATATTAGTAGGGAAGTAGGGATAGTAGGGATGAATTTTGCAAACGGGAATCTTACAAAGGACGTTATCTGTTGAAGCAAAGTCCTGTTTACTTCAGATACGTTTCACTTTTAACTAGTTTTCTAACTTGGTAACACATACGGTTTCTGTGCCCTCGAGTCTTTCAGAGTTATCTCATTTAAAGTTCTTGTTGTTACAACTCAGATTCAGCTGCATACTAGAAATAGTATTTCCATATTTACTGGAAACTGCGCAACTACGAAACTGGAAATTCTTACTTCGTTACTATTCTATAATGAAATATGTGATTTTTACCACACGTGGAAGTCCTACGGCCAGTTTCACAGGTTCCGAATAAAGTTCTAAATAACATAAATATTTAAATAATAAGAAATACTTTTAATTTTGACAACTGTTCCATCGCAATATCTATCAGATAGCTATCTAGAACTTTGTCTGGGACCTGTAAAACTGGCCGCTAGTCTAGCTTGTCCGAAGGCAGATAGATGAGCTTTAATATTACCACCAATTATTACTTCAACGCGAATGGGTCAGCACGCGACTAAGACAGCTGATCACTAAAGACACGGAAGTGACATTATATCAAACAAGGTCAAAAGGATTGTTTACATAGAAAAATTGGAGATGTCTCTTATAGTTTGGATGATATCCAGTCGTTTTATTGCTACGCACGGACAGACGGCGTTTGGCACGACCCGCGTGTTTGTATGCCCTGCTAGCCAACATATTTGAATGCCGCAACGCTTCTTCCATTGCCAAAATACCCCATGACCTTTAACTCTAGCGCCTAAGGTTCAAAATCGGTGAAATGCGGAAGATACGCTGGCATTTTAAGTTCAAGAGCGTGCCAAATTCGCTGAATGGGCAGCAGCTGTCGTCTTTCGACTTAATATGTATCAGCTATTATATAAACGGTGTTTATCGTATTTTGGCAATGAGGTAATATTATTATAACATTTTCATGCATAATATTCGCCAAATGTTTGTGACACCAGCTATTTACATGTTGCCAAAAAATCGCGATCATGATTGAGATTCATCGTTATGATTCTTATTTATAATAATTTAATCTTTATAGTTCCATGTTTACATAAACGTGATAAGCTAATCAAAAGTTTTCCACTCAGGCCCTTGAGATCTAGACAAACTTTCAATTATGACGATGTACAAAAGGTCAGGCGCGTCTCAACTATAGACATGAGATAGATCTTGTTTGGTACTACACTAAAGGTTACGTCAAACACTGCAGTGTAAACACATGCTATCCGTATTTGCGCTTTAATCGGGAAAGTTATACGCACGCATTTTGTCTGCTTATGCGAAATGTACAGTCAGTGACAAGTGGTTTACACAAGTGCGTGTTATAGACGAAATCAAGAAAAAAAAGTATTCTGAATCCGCTTGAAAAATCTGCTAACATTTGTTAAGTATTTATAACTGTAATATATGTATAAATCATGAAATAAATTTTAGAAATAAAAACATAAATTAAATCAACACTTTCCACCTGTACATTTCGCAATAAAACACGAGATAAATTCATACAAAAAATTCAGCTGTCGAGCCTCAATTTAATAAAGCTGTATAAATTAATATGTTTCAAGTAAAAAGTTGCTGCAGCACCTGACAGCGCTAACGATGTTATCACCGCAAGCGCCACCTGGCACAGCTGAGAGTTGCTGCAGCTGCTTTTAGGTATATTGCGAATATCGTGATTTATATTAATTTAAATAAACTACATTGTTTATTCAAAATAATAAAAGTAATGTTAAATACAATCGTATGGTCTTATATGGTTAAAATGTAAAAGGATTTGCAACAAAATTTTAATAAGAAACATAATCCGGACTAGAGATGTGCCGTTGCCGGCAATATTGCCCAAAGTGGGAATATTGGTAGCAATATTGCCGGCAGTATGGCCCAAAGTGGCAATATTACCGGCAATATTGCTACCAATATTCCCACTTTGGGCAATATTTCCGGCAACGGCAGATCTCTAATCCGGACATATTGTTTTTCGTCTCTAGATTTACCTATCATCATTGCATTTTTCGTGTGATGATTTGGTATGCATAAATTCTATGCTTAAAAAGTGCAACATGACATCAGGTGCAGTGATCATAAAACAATCGAAATTCCGCTCACCACATCATGATTAAATAAATCGATGCGAAAATTCGTAAGCAATGTGTGCGCGACTGCCTTCGCACAAGTTAACCGCACGAGTGGTATGCGAACTTGGTGTAGTACAGTGCAACACAGACATAAATTACGAGCATTTACATAATTATGCATTCGCATATACGGCGTGTGTCGCGTCATGTGTACGAAAGTTTATGCATATGTTGGATGAAATTTGTGGCTGACTGTACTTCTGCACGCGTTGCTGCGTTTGTTGTAAGTTGGCTTTACGACTTCTTTTTTTGTATTTGAATTATTTCAAATGATACAGCACGATGTATGCATGAAAGTCAAACTATTATCTTCAAGTATAAAGCTCCGTGCCACACCGCTATAATGTTATGTTAAACTGTGTCATTTAATCCATTCAACGGGAAGAAAATCACGAGTATTCAGCTTACCGAATCCCTGTCGACTCACGTTTTTATCCAAAACAATATTTACCTGAAACAGAGAAATACATTCATTAAAATCTACTCAAAACAAAACAACAAGAATAAATCAGTTAAAAAATAATTAATTGTTCAAAACATTTAGACCAATTTTTATTCAAACTATATTTTACAGCATTTATGCATAATGCGAACAAAGCTGCGACAGATTTCTAGCACACATATCACAAGTTTCCAGCCACCTTAATCGCTCGAGGTTCAGACACTTTGCAACTAAGTCTGTTGTCTCCTTAACACTTACGTAAGATTAGTCGACTTACGTACAAGTTCCTTGGAAACTCGATATCAATCCCTTACAACAATGCAATCGACCTGCACTATGACGCGTGAACAGTTCAAATACGCAATTAAATCGAACAAATATGTGATAGATAAGGCAATATGTAACATGAGCTATTATATGAAACCGATCGTGCGAGCAACTGGCACCGGCCGTACGATTGTTTGAACAACAATACCGAGTTATTTCCGAATGGCTTTATTTTCATTTGATTTCTTTTTTGTGATGGCAACAGTGAAGTTATTAAAGTCGAGTAGGTACTAATTAGTTGTTCTGTTGACGTATCGATTTTGTTTCGACCCGCATCAGTCCGTACTTAGCAAGGGTCTTCATCTTACGCTCCAATCCCTGTCTACTTTTTTGCGAGTGCCATCGGTTTAACTACAGGACACAATCTCCATTCAAGAACCAGTCCTTTTTCAAAATTTTAATTTTAATACCTTAATCTGTTACCAAAGTAAGGTCTCCCAAATTAAGCTACACAGGATCCCCTGAAATCAATTTCAGCCACGAGCAGATGGCATAATCTTCTCATTTTATGCGACTTTGACGGCCGACCAATTGGACAAAGCTGGGGGGATAAGGGCTTTATTGGAACACTAGCTTTCCGCCCGCGGCTTCGCCCGCGTGGAATTCGGTTCGACACACAGCGCCATCTACAATCCATCCATCAAGCAGACAATATTTTTGTTTTCCCTCGGGAATATCTATTTTTTTCGGGATAAAAAGTACCCTATTATTTAATCCGGACTTCTAACTTTACGTCTGCAAAATTTCAAAGCAATCGGTTCAGTAGTTACGGCGTGAAAGCGGAACAAACAAACAAACAAAC
>NWSH02000329.1:2622272-2666969 GCA_002382865.2 Heliothis virescens | reverse complement strand
ATCAAGCAAACAATATTTTTGTTTTCCCTCGGGAATATCTATTTTTTTCGGGATAAAAAGTACCCTATTATTTAATCCGGACTTCTAACTTTACGTCTGCAAAATTTCAAAGCAATCGGTTCAGTAGTTACGGCGTGAAAGCGGAACAAACAAACAAACAAACAAACTCACTTTCCGATTTATAATATTAGTAAGGATAACAATGCCATGAGTAATTCCAATCGGGACAAAAGATATAAAATATAGGAAGAGGAAATGTATCGTCATTGTACTTATCTTTAGTGACGGGATTTAATTTATTTCCGAGTTGTAAAAATCTATATAAACTTCGATCAGGATGTGTTGTTTGTTACATTAGCATAGGGGAATAACTTCATTAATTGTGGGAGCCATATTTTATGTATCCTCCCAGGATTAAAGCGTAGTAGAAATAGTTTTATTGCTGTTTAATCAAGTAAAAACATGCATTTAAGACCGAGGCCATTCATTGATTTTGATCCTATCATCAATCGTAACTACGCCAATCTAATCACGATTCTATTAAAACCTGCTTTCAATCATCCCCTTTCAACATCTCTCCTAAACTAAAACTATCAATCAACATGATAGGCCCTCCATTGGTATAAACGTGCTCTATTAAATGAAGGGCTTCCGATAAGCTGGGCCGTTATCCAGTCCTAAATAACCTCACCGCATTAATCTACGTTACCCTTCAGATTCGGACAGACCCCCGATTCAATTAGAATACTTACATATTAGCTTCATAAAAGGTAAGTAGAGGTAAGTACTCGTATTTCATGTAGTATAGTTGTTACTTGTCTATTTGCACTACTCCTAATTCTTGCCCTTCATCAATGTCTAGTCAATGTGTCAAGTAAACGAAAAACATTTCTTCCAAAACACAACAATTCTCCAATTCCGAAAACATGTCGTACAAATTACATGTCAATTTCATACCGACTGGCTTCTCTTGCCATATCAAAATCACGTGTCCAATCTCATCAAGTAAATAAAGTAAGACATAGAGGAACGTCACAAGTCATCTTTAGTTCTCGTGTCATATAACTTGAGGTTGTATTAATCTCTGAAAGTGCCTTCACGTCATCTCACACTGATACCTAATTGGAAAACTCATATCAAGTCTGCCCCCACTCAAGCAGATATTAACTCAAATAAAACAAAAACTGTTATGATGAACTCGTGGTCCTATCGTTTCACAAGGCTTTGCTTGCCTTAATTTTGTTAGGAATTATAGATTTAAATACCTTAAATGTAAAACCCAAACACTACATTCGCTATCTCAGACTAGATTTAGAAAATAGTAGTATTTAGGTGGCTAGAAGCTGGCTAAGTTGTGGAATGGAGTATGAAGAGTGAAAAGTGTTATGAGTCATGAAACCCTTGGCCTCTAATGTCAAAGACACGTACAACGTAGAAACTTGGCAGCTTGTTTACCTAAATGAATTCATTTGGGTGTTAAAATTTAGACAAGAGCGCTAATTGCTTTGGCACCGCATATAATTAGTGCCCTAGATGTTGTTACAGCATGAAATTATATTTTAGTCGTGTTGGCTAGTCTAACAGGCTTCTGAGAGAAATAAGAACTATAAAAGCAATCTTTATATCTAAAGATATAATCTAATAGAAACTAGTATAATCAAATTACAGAAGGTCAGAACTAACAATTGAGATCCAATAAAATTACATTGTAACGTAATAGAGATAACACAAAAGAAAAAGCTAAAATGTCTACATGCATTACACAAATAAGTCAACCTGTCCCATCTGATAAGATCGACAGCTCCGAGCATCGTTTCGATCAGCAAGTGATCTCCACGTTTATATGAAAGGGCACTCAGCGAAGAAACCGTTCGTTAAGGATTTAGTATATCATGTGACAAATTGGGCGTGTCGAAAGGAGTTTTATATTCTTTTGTGCGCCCTTACTTATTTATATCGTCGTAATAAATTGTGACGCTGTAAAAAGTTATTCTTTCAACGCTGTGGGTTCAAGTTACATTCTGTTTTATTAGATTTTTTTGCTTTTTAGTTTATGACCCTATTTTTATCAGGTTAACATAAGGAATGAGCAGATTTGAGCTCTGTGATTTTTATGTAGACATTATTTGAATTTGTGGCATTTCAGTTTAACAGTTGACCTCTGACTTAAGACTATAAATATTCGAGACATTTATGCGAAAACGACATTCAGGCTATATTGAATTATTAATCAGATCTAAATGTATTTAATTTCACTCTTCTAGCAGCAGGCTTTTAGCCAATAGTATTTGAGAAGTAGACAATGAAATTCTCAAAATTCTTAACAAATACAACCCAATTACTGCTAGAAAATAAGTGGAAACCATGAGTGCCGCATCAAACTAAACAATAAAACCAGACGCAAACACAAGCTATAAAGAAGTTAAGCAATCAAACCAGAAAACAGGATACATTGTTGCAAATGAAGTAAAGCCAAACAGTAACAATGAGAACCCAGAGAGGAGCGAGCCGAAAACTGCTTCCAAACTTGGCCACGCCAAGCAAACCGAGAGCTTTAACATGAAAGCTCTGACTTGGCAACTCTGCCAAGTTGAATTAATTTATTCTTGGAGAGACGCGTGTAACTTTGAAGTGGCTTCGCCGTTCCTACAACTCACCCGAAACGAGATAACACGGACTTTGTTTGACCGCAACCAAAATTTGAAGATCCAAATTACGATTTAACAATTTTGGGGTCATGATAATTATGGAGAATTCAAAACTAAGTGTTCTATTTTATGGGAGTTCTAGAAAAATATAGAGTAACTTACTATGCACTGCTAAAATAACAAACAGAATGCAATTAGTTCATAAGAGCTTCCATACAGAAGATGCGCCAGCTACGTTCTAAGCCACATATTACATAATTATATTTACCTACATCAGAATGTTAAGTACAAACACCAGCTCAGAGGCACGTACCAGCTAAGCCAACACATAGTAATCAAACAAACAGCATCATTAGAACACCGAACATGTGCGTCCTCCGACTGATTAAAACGTAAATACATATTTAAGCAGCACGTGGGTATGCGACCTTCAGGTCTACTGGTGCCCTTAAAAGATTGCCTTTGTCTTCACGCATGATTGGATTCAATCCAATGATCTTTAATGCCTTTATTTGTTCCTTACACCTCAGCTTTGTTTTAAGGTTAATTTGGAAGACCTTGTCAAATTACATTAGGGAGCGGAAATAGTGTTTTTGAGGAAGACTTATAAAACAAACTTTATAATAAATTCCAACCGTTGACAGCGTTTAACCTTCGAAGGGCTGCGGATGCCCTTAAAGGATCGCCTTTGTCTTCACGCACGATTGCATTCAATCCAATGATATGTGCCACATTTATGCCTGCTCAGAATACAGTTATTTGTTTACGATACAAAATTGAATTATAAATTCGGACTGATAAAAATCTACGTGTTAAAGAAATGGATACAAAACGTTGGCATATTATGGGGGCAATAGCATAAAAGTTCAAATTACATGTCAAAGACCTTAAACAAATGATTCAAGCATTCTACCAACTCATACGCAAGAGTCAAGGCTAATCACAGTGCAAATGCCTCGTATAGAAATCAAAAGGTGTTACGGCCCTCACTCATTATTATATCACGAACTTACCTGACCTTCATAGGGCTACCAGGGCCCTTTAAATCATCGTCTTTGTCTTCATGCACGAATAAATCTGATTCCTTTATCATTTGTACTTAATCGGAATTCAGTTATTTGAGCACCGACCGTTTGACATTGGCCTTAAATTGGAAGTCATCAATTAGAATTCCAATTCGAAGGATCTGTGCTTACTTATTCGTTTTGTATTTATTTAATTACATTAGGAGTAGAATACTGAATTCGATCTGTTTATTCATGTTTTCCGTTATCATGAAAAGGCTCTTGTATGTCTGGTAGCATTTACATATCTCAATTTCGTTTTATATTAACATCAGGTTTAGCATGTCTTGAAACCTAACTACTATGCTTCTTTTATGGTCTACATTTAAAAAGCGGGCAATCTATAAACCCATCCTGTCGTAAAACAGGCCTAGACTATTTTACGACAAATAAAGCTCAAAGCTTCAAACTACGGTTAGGTAATGTGCTGTGGGCACGTCAGATTAGATAACTGGGCTACGGGCACCGTATTAGCTCCGCGCATGATTGCCCAATATGTTGCCAGCCTAATAGAGGCACTTCGTTATGAGACCGAACCTGGATAATACAGCACTAGTGGAAATATTCATAGCAAATTTTGAAAAGGATAAATGCCAATCATGAATATGTATCAACTAAGCTTATATTTTTGGAAAAAGCAATGGAATTGAGGGCTGCACAAGTATAAAGAAACATCTGAATTAAATTGGATTAAAGAAGCCTACAGATGTAATTTACCCAAAGTCAAATAAAACTAGTATTCTATTTTCCTAAGTTGATTTATTTTGGGGTTTTTGTGCTCCTCTCGGGTCTTCAAATTAACACAGAAAGAAGCCTTGTTGAAAGAATATTAAAATTGATGTTGCTCCGCAGTGAGTAATGAAATAAGTTATACCTAATCAAATAACTTCGCTGTCATATTGGACGTTAATATTATTAAACAGATAAAGCTCGACTGGGAGGCGAGAAAAACTTTTACTGTCTTTGAATTATTCACAAGAGATAAAATTCGATTTATGGAAGATGAATATTGATGAATGAACTGCGTTATAAAATCTTTTTAGAATAAAAATTACCTCACCTATAATTATTATTAATATTTGCTGTGTTTCAAAATATAAGAATCCCAGTTACAGACCAAAATAGAGATAGGGCGACAAAATTCTGTACTAGTTTAACTCATGACTCAAAATCATCAGTACAAAATTACTTAGAACCTACTTGTTAGAACCATCAACCAGAAACCTAACACCGCTTATATAAGAAACATAACACTACGGCGTCCATATTAACGCTGTCGACCATTATTGTGAAGACGATGGCTCCCGAGCGAAATGTGAAGGCGACACAATCGTAAAACTGCGAATGAAGGTCCGTGGCTTGTACGCACTTAACTGATTATGTTCCTTGGTCTATTAAAAGCGATGACGGTTAAGGCTGAAGAAGATTTTCCTGGAAAGGCTCCGATACATTTCTCAGTGATATAGTAGGTTTTGATTAGAATGTTGTATGTTTAGAGGTTGAAAGTGAAGCAGAATTCGTTACAGTGAATCGCTTTGAAACTGTGTGGTTAGAACCCGAGCTCTAAGCGTCTGCATATAACCGACAGAATGCAATTCATTGCAGAATTATGAGAGAATACATTTTATAATATTTCTCGACTTAAAAACAATAAACTGCAATTTTTCTCAAACTTTGTTTAGTCTGCGCCAAAGATACATTCAGGGTCAAAATCGACCAAACTGACAGCAACTTCCTAATTCAAAAGAATGGAAAATTAGAACGGATTGAAGTGGAAAAACTTCCACATAAAACCGAAAAAGCAAGTGATAACTACAAGTAAGTTATTAATACAGCCTAATTCTGTCACTGAGAGACAAGTGTTTGAGTCGTGAATACGTAATAAAGTAAGTTACAAACGATACTTTCTAGGAACAGAAACAGACTCGCATGCGCCTGTTTGGAATATTTATTAGTTTCTCGACACTGCAGTCCACGGTTATAGTGAACGATTTCCTTAAAGATCTTGAATTATACGCTGAACTGTTGCGATTGTTATTTAAGCTCCTGTTAAGCCGGGTTTAGGTGGAATACTTTAGGATTATACATTTAAATCCCTTCTTGTTAGTGAATGTTTGACTTGATTATGAAATATTTGATAAATCTTTAAAATTGTTTATTCTTTATGGTTGATTCTGGAAGTGTAGCTGTAAGAAGGCAAGGTTGCCCTCAGAAGTTCAAAATACATATCTGATATTTTCTTTTAAGGTTATGTCTTACCGAGCACTTCTTGAAAGAACTTTAATTCTCAAAACCGTTAACCCTTAATTACTTGGCCCTACTCCACATAGCCTGCATTTACTGAACGCAATTTTAAACATTCTAGCAGACACGTAAACATTCTATGTACGGAACTCGCAAGGAATGGAGGTACGCATTTAGATTTAATTACAAGAGCCCTGTTTACGCTTGCGACGCCTAATTTGAATAGGAATTCCTATTTCCTTGACTTTAGGCAGTATTGTCTGTTGAAGCCGTTACGCTGTTTGCTAAGGACTCCGTAATAGCCGCAAATGATACTATAAATGTTTCAATCGGGATTTCTGTTTGCGGTTCCACAATAATTGGTACAGTTAATCTTATGAATTGACTTGATATTGCTTTATAACCTTCGATATGTACTTACGAGTATTTCACAATTAGGGGCAGCTAGCCAGTGTTTTACAGTGTTTGAGAAAATTCTGACAGTAGGACTTGTTAGGTTAGGTTAGGCACTTGATAAGAAGAAGAAGACAATACCAGAATGACTGTCTAACGTGTCACCCATCCACGGATAGACCGCACTAAGCGTTGCTTAACTTTATGAGCAACTGTTACTTAGCCACGAGCGCCTCAGATAGACACAGCACACATCCATGTATACAGAAATACTTGATAAATTAATACATATCAGTGCCAGACGACATAAGATTCCTAATAAGACATTCAAGATATCAATATGGCTAGAAATTGCTCATAACTGGAGTACCAAGTACTCAAAAACAGCAATCCTTCTAAATTCACAGCCCACACACCATGCTCCACCATCCCACCATAAAACAACAAGAACAACTGTCACAACTCCATAGCATATTAGTTCCCATCAATTAACCGATAGCATACAGTTGATTGATTCACTAGCACAACAAAGACTGCGTTTACGCCGTCGCGATAACCCCTGCATGCTTGAGTTATCTCGCGTATAATTATACTGACTTATGAGTTTATGAGATCGGGACACTCCGCTTATGTAAGTTTATCTGTGAGATGTTGTTATTGATGCTTGTTTTCGCTTTTGACCATGTGCGTCATATGTTGAACTTGTATATTGTTTTTAACCGACTTCCCAAAAAGGAGGAGGATCTCAATTCGACCGTATCTTTTTTTTTTTTTTTTTTTTTTTTTNNATTAAGTGCTACTTTGATAAAAGTCTATCTGCTGCTAAAGCTGGTATTGTGAAGGGATTTCGTGGTAAAGAAGTCTCAGACTCAAGCTTACTTCCCGTTTAAGCGAAAAAAGATGAAGTAAAATTAAAAGCACTTGTTAAACTCGGATACACTTCCAAAAAAATTATACCTAAGTACTGTATATTTGGGGTAATCCAACCTAAAAGCAACAGAGTAACATACTTCTACACTTAAATATATCTTGAAGACACCTGGTGTACGAACCAAGGTTTGCACTAACCGTGTGGCACTTTAATACCACTCAAAAGTTAGATGGGCAAAAACGTAAGCAGCTTACGTTTTTAGAACTAAGTGGGAGAAAATATTAGAAGAAAAATTCCATTAAAAGTATCGCAACTAAGTAGTCTTCAAACATGAACTTTAACAAAGGTCACATTATATTTTGCAAAATCAAACCGTTACAATTCAATAAAATTTCAAAGAGTGCGAACGTTTAAATCGTATAAAACAATGGTATTTTTTTTATATTTACAGACGTGAGAATTGAACGACCGAATCTGATTAACGAGTGTTCGTTCAATATTTATTACTATACAGAATTGAATGAATGAACCGTTGCCAAATTATAAAAAAATATATAATGGGGGATTGGAATGGACCATGAACAATTTCGAATGAAATAA
The DNA here is from genome assembly GCA_002382865.2 of Heliothis virescens. NCBI lineage: Eukaryota > Metazoa > Arthropoda > Insecta > Lepidoptera > Noctuidae > Heliothis > Heliothis virescens. Next base: position 2,659,149 of record NWSH02000329.1, on the reverse strand, counting down.
ATGAAAAATATTTTCAATTTCCGACGTGAGACACAAAAGCTTATCGCTTTTAAAACCATCGATGTTGAATTTGTGTTGCCAATGTGTGTAACTGACAACTTTATTCAGACTAAAAAATAGTAAGCTTTCACAACATCTTATATTATATATATAAAACTCAAAGTCCTGACTGATTCACTGACTCATCATCGCAGGGCCCAAACCCGTGAACCTACAAAGCTGAAATTTTTCACAGAGGTTCATCTTAAAACTCTCACCAGGGATAAGAAAGGATTTTTTGAAATTCGTGTTCTAAGGGGTTGAAATAGGGGTTGAAACTTTGTATGGCGAACCAATATTAAGTACGAATTTTGACATGAAACTCCGTGAAGTTACTCCTTAAAATAAATAATTATACACGTGTTTCACAATTTTTTGAAATATATCCTTAAAAGGGTTAAAATGGGGTTGCCGGCTAAAATGGGGTTGACAATTTTTATGGCGAACCAATCAACGCAGGGCTCAAACCTGTGAACCTTTAAAGCTGAAATTTTGCACAAAAGTTTATCTTAATACCCTTACGCGAGATAAGAAAGGATTTTTTCAAATTCGTCTCCTAAGGGGTTGAAATAGGGGTTGAAACTTTGTATGGCGATTGAAAATTACTTACGAATTTCGACATGAAACTTCGTGAAGTTACTCCTTAAAATAAATAAGTACACACGTATTTCGCCATTTTTTGAAATTCATATCCTAAGGGGTTGAAATAGGGGTTGAAACTTTGTATGGAGAATGAAAATTACTTACGAATTTTGACATGAAACTTTGTGAAGTTACTCCTTAAAATAAATAAGAAAACACGTGTTTCGCCATTTTTTGAAATTTGTATCCTAAGGGGTTGAAATAGGGGTTGAAACTTTGTATGACGAATGAAAATTATTTACGAATTTCAACATGAAACTTCGTAAAAATACTCCTTGAAATAAATAAGTAAACACGTGTTTCGCACTTTTTTTTCAATTCGTGTCCTAAGGGGTTGAAAAAGGGCTTGAAACTTTGTATGGCGAACGGATATTAATTACGAATTTCGACATGATACTTCGTGAAGTTATTCCTTGAAACAAATAAGTAAACACGTTTTTCACCATTTTTAGAAATTCCACCCCTGATGGTGGAATGGGGGTTAGTTTGTATGCAAGTCCTATGTTATTGAAGTAAGAGATATGTTTAGCACGTAGGTTTATTATAGGGTGTTAACATGATCTAAGAAAGGATTTTACGAATATCTACCCTTAGAGATGTAAAACGGGGGTTGATAGTTTGTATGGAAATCATATGTTTTAGAAGTATTTGTTTGGACAGGCTAATTTTTACGATCCCGTTATCGCCTGTATAAGCTATATGATTCGCGTACGAAGTCGCTGGCAGAAGCTAGTACACACATAAAAGACCTGTCCAAATTAAAATCGAAACTCGATTCACTCCAAATAATTGATTCACTGCAAAAACAAACATCAATCAAACGAAATAGTAAATCGGAAGCAAGCCATCCAAGCCAGCCGTCAATGAGCAACTGAAACTATTCATAGGATCCCATAGTCATCGCCTGTATTAGATTTCCAAACAAACTGCTAAATAGAGCTAAATCGATAGCCTAGTTTTACCTTAACGCCTTCACCTACAAATGTGGGCATCATTCATTGTTTGTGTTTATTGTCATGGCGTTAGCACTGACGGGGTTCATGTTATTTATGTTGCTTGGAGTCAAAACCATGTGTTGGTTTAGCTGTTAATCATAACATTATGTTCCGCCCACGTTTCTAAGAAAGGGTAGTGCTGTCATGTGCAGAGTTAGTGGTTTCAACATCGCACCACAAAGGAGGTTAATTGTGGCAACGAGAAACTTCAATACATTAGGAGTACTAAACAACGCAATAGGTAAAATCTTTGAAGAAATTCTTCACAAATAAGTTCACAAGAGCCTAAAAAGCTTTTCCTTGAAATAAGAGCCAAATAAAGAATAGAATGTTTAATTTCTTTCTAGAAAGCCATGCCATCTAAAATCTATTAGAATGTTGGACTGGCTCCAGCACACCCTGTAGTTAGTGACAGCTTATCGAATGCTAGTCGCGAAACAAAACTGGTTCAGGGTTATTGGGACACTCGAAAGATAAATTGGAATGGCACAAAACATCTTTTACCTTCAAGGTTTATCTTAGTAGAACAACAATGGAAAGCGAAGAAAAACTTTCGAAGTCCGTTATTTGCAATGCCAACGTTGAAGAAGGAATTTTAAAATATCAAAATATTTTTAATTCTTTAGCTGTATAGATCTTCTTAATAACAGGAATACATGAAACCAGTACGTCGAATTGAAAAACAGCTAACAAAGACCAAATCTGCATAAACACAAGATCGTGACGGTTCCAAACAAGGCCATGGTGATCTCGATCTTATTAAACAAAGTTAGGAGGCCACAGCCGTCAGTTCAATATGCGGGTTATTCAATATTCAACACTATAAACTGCTCGGGAACTTCGCATCAAAGTAATAGCACCCACACAACGCCAAAGCTCTTTAGATGCACTTGAAACAAACATTAAATGCAAGACCGGGGCTACCAAGAATGCAAAACTCATTTGGACTTCACTTAAACGATTATTGCATACCGTTTGCGTCCCGGAGAGTAACTAAGTGTCCATTACAGGGATTTTTGCTCGTAAAGGCCTCACAGTGAGCTAATCTTGGGAACTTGGAGTTTATAGTGATAAGCCAATGGGTTGAAAAAGGGCAATGGTGTAGAAGTTTCCAGTAGGTGAACTCCGTATATTTCTTTGACGATTGAACACAAAAAGTGGGCTGAATGATGGTAATTTAAAACTTTAGGAAACATTCTATAAAAGATAAATTCTTCATAATGACAAGCGAGAGTCAATCCTCGGAAAGACATACATCTTTCTACTAAAAGACTAATGGAAGATACAATGTAAGAAATAAAGAATTATTTCCTGCATAAAATTACAGTGCAATTATCCGGTTTCGCTTCGAAACTGCTCGGGAAGACGGCAATTATTCCATGCAAAGCACTGGCTAAGATGAAACGGTTCGCTCTATAATGGATGCAAAACCCGCTCAAACAATGCTCCAGATTCCAATTTGAAATTCGAGATTAATGGTAAACAATATGTTGCAAGTTCACTACTCATAGAAAGATAGATACCACTCCTACTAATAGGTACTGAAACTAATACTCCTTCACCATCATGAGCTTTTTTATCATACCTATGCAGGGAAGAAGCCTCTTCTTATACCAAAAAGGAATGAGCGTTAATTACCGTGTTTGCTCAAAGTACCCTACATTTGAAGTTCTGTGTTTAATGAACGGGAAACTAAGCCAAGCCAAACTGGTTGAAAGTCATTCATCACGCAAAACAAAATTAATGGTTCAGGTATTAATGAGGAGTGATAAGAAATGGTAAAAGTGTTTATGAGTAGCAAACTACGTAGAACTGATCTCTAAAAACTCATTCTAAAAACACCTACAAATCCAAAAGTACTGTAAAAACCAAATATGACCTGATGAATCTTATCAAAAACCGTCAAGTCCTAAACTGATTAATAGGAAATTGGGACCAGGAGGAGGACGACAAGGAAACGGTGGATGTATTGTGTGTAAGACAATATGACTTCAAAGAGTGTTGCTTGTGAGATGACGTCAGATAGGAAGATATGGAAGACCCCAAATAATAAATTGTGACAAAGACTAGGGAAAGATGACGATGATGAAGAACCAGAGGATACAATGATTACTCATGGGTTCTATATATAGTTTGAAGGAATAATACGAGCATTTTAACAGTAAGAATTTGTTACCGCTAATTTCTTCTACGACTAACTTCAAATAATTTAGTTCACGTTCAGATAAAATAACTTACAAGTAGGGTAATAGTGTAATGTTTCTTTGACGTGGCTTTGTTTCATGTTTTTGCTAATTAAGAATGTTCTAGACATAGGTATTTGTAATTAGGTACAATGTTTAAGTATTAACGTGGGTGTATGGGCATTGAAATTCAAATAATCTGACGTCTTATATGCTCAATTTACTTTTTGGCAAGTTCTAAGGTTTCTCGAAAATCTTGAATTCAATATTATTAAGGTGTGAAATTACCAAATAGTTTTTATTTTTTGTTGGCTCAGACTTGCTTTTGACAGAAATTATATTTGAGAAACATATAAATCGCCTAGAAACCACAAACTTACAACCTGTATTTAAGTACAAAATGTTTCTCTCTTTATTGCGAAAATTCTAACAGGGTTGTCAAAACATTTCGTTAACTATTAACTCAACTGTTATAATTTATCTCGCAGCCCTATTAAATTGTAAGGACGTAATTTTAACATAATCTTCAACTTCTTACTTAGACTAAAACAGTCAGCAAGTTCTAATGTTCAGAATTTTCTGTTGTTTTTGCTGACGCTTGGCAGCCCTAATCTTGCGACGCAAGCAACGCTCCCAAGCCTTTTATTTCATAGAGCTTTTAGTTCCAACCGTCTCGTGCCTCTTTGAAAGTCCGTGCGAATGTCGATGTTTTTTTAACTCCCTGTCGGATTGTGAACAAGCTGAATGGAAATGCACCTTTTTTGGAATAGAATGGATTGTTTAAAGGTTGTTTTATTTTGAACATTTTATATTTTCAGGAAACTAAAAGAACTTGCAAAAGTGTTGTTGAAACTCGAGCACAAGAAAATGATGTAGCGTTAAACAGCGATCACGCTAATTACAGTTTTAAACTTGAGAACTTAGAGCTTAGTTTGTTTAAACAAACTGTTATGCACGTAACAACTATTAAGTAACATGAACTTACGGTAGCTACTCAACTTTATAATGCAATCTTCATTTTGTTCACACCGTAAAAAGCAACCGATGTCTTTGACATAATACACGTTATAGACGCGCCTTAATTAAACAATTTTAATAATGATAATAAAACCGCAAATAATGAAGCAGTATCAGCCATTCACACGTCGGACACCCACGGCAACCGCCGAATGACTCATTAAAACATTTTAGCAAATAAAAGGGTTTAATACGCTCGTTTGTTTGAAACTCGTTCCAACGTGAAAAACATTCACTTCGTGTAAACAATCTTGACACGAAACAGATAATCGTGAAGAAAACGTTAATGTGTGTGATGAAACAGACGCACGAAGACCTGGAGAATACTTCGATATTGAAGAATATTACCTGAAACAAAAGAATTTCTTTGTTAATAGAAGTTTTAGAGAGCGGGATGAAAATATTCGTACAAAATTAGAAAGGACTTAAAAATACTTTCGAACAAATATTTGCGGCAAGCCATTGTGCATAAAAAGAGGACAATAAAAAGTTTTACTGTTGCTGGGTGCTACGTAGTATATTTTTAAACGAACATAAAGAGACAGAACACACCCTAGTATTAAGAATAACGTTAGCAAGGGAATTACATGAAGACATTAAGAGTTTAAACCAACTATGACAACTAATCCCTTGCAGCTTGGCTGTAATTGCTTTAAGCAATTAAAACTATAACCCTTAATTGCTACAGAATGCAGCACTCACAATCTGTGTTGATGAGATCCACTTTAAGAAAACAGGCTCTCTCCAGCACACTCGATGTTGGCACACGCAAAATGCAAATATTATTACTGGCATCCGCACGTTTTGTAATCGATTCTATAATCGCACTTATCGAGCGCTATCGATGTTTACTCGACCGGTATCGATTAAATCAACGATCCGTTGAATTGTGTTCAGATTCGAAAGTCAATGTTTTGATTGTCCTCCGGTTTGTTTACGTATTTTACGATTCCTCTACTCATGATTAATTTACTCGGGATTTAAATGGCTCCATCGGGTTGCATGATGTTTTGTTGATTCCTTTGGTCAAGGTCATGTATTTCAATATTTTATTATCTCCTACATCAGACCCCGTGGTACCATAAACCATATACAATTCAATATCAAACCACACACATAAAACCCTGCAACGTTCATAGCTTCATACGTAAATTTGTTTACTACGATAGTTCCAGAGTGTACATAAAACTCTCCAAACGGGCAATAAAAAAATAATACTTTGTGTTTTATAATCCAAAACGAGTACCCGAAATAAATTTGAAATGCTCTGGGCTTTTACTGAAGCTATACTTCAAGAAAAAAAATGAATAGCAGAGCACTAGATGATATGTATCTCCAGCTAAAAGTCCGCAATATAGCGAAATAATTTCTTTATCTTGCCAAGTCCTAACATGTAATATCGTTAGTGGAACATCACGACACTAGAACAGAATAACAATGAGGAGACCTAAGTAATAGTTTATATCCAGCTAAGCTATGCTGAACACATCTTTAGCTTTGGGAACTCCTTTGAGAATCTTCCAGATGGCCACCTAAATTAAATTTTCTTCAGATAAATATTAAAACACTCATTTAATAACGGACATAATACAAATCCACAGGAGGTCCTTTTTTGCGTGGGTGTTACAGCGAATGGCGCTTCACATTATTACAATACTTAATTAGAATTTAGTGTAGCGTTACATTTCGACGGTGACATTTTAGAAAGTACTGCGACAGTGCTTTGCGTCGACGAAAATGGAAATACAAGAAGAGAAATTTCAGTCAAAGATGACAAACAAACAATAAATACAGAAGAAAATACACACGAAGTTCTACATAGCCTGAATAACATTTCCCGCTCTCAAAATAAAGCTATAAGCCACATCCAATAGCCCCAGGCCCTTAATTAAGGATCCCACAGCCTGCAAGCCTCGGATCACGACTGAGCGAGCTTACAATGTCGTGATAATTGATTTTATAATATAAATAAGCCTTTGTTCTTCACTTACAATATGTTAACATGCATTGTTCCGTTTCGGGACGGTTTCATTGTAGGCCGAAATATTGATGGACTTGGAATGCATTTGTATGCTAAATGATGCATATAAATGGTAATGTGAAACTTGTTTCGGTGTCTTTATAGTTGTTGTTTATCGACTAAGTTATTGCAGTATTAAATGCATTTATGCGGTTCCGGGTTTTTGATTCACCGCTATATGTATACAGTCATATATGTCTTCAAATTAGCCATCTGCCTAAATCAGAGTCGTTAGTACTTGAGTCTATTTACGTCGCTATCCCGTGTAATACCAAAGATTTCAGATTACGTCAAGAAACATGAAACTACATTGATTCAAAAGAACAAAAATCCCATAAATTTATCCTAACGTTCCGGAACAAAAACAATTTCAAATGCAAAATATATCTTCAGTGTGTCATCAGATACAAAGAATTTGGAGCATTCGGTACATTCAAAAGTCCTGAAAGAGACACTCATTTTCCTAATGAAGGTAATAATCGTTTTATGGTTCCAAATGAAAATGTCTTTTTCACATCGAAAAAATCATAAAGATGCTGAATTTAAGAGCAGTTAAGATTCAAAACGATAATTCAACTGTTGACATACCATGTCGCCAGTTAATAAAGCAAAACAAACTTGAGTTATTAAACTGCGGCAAAGCTATTTATGTTGAAGAAGAAAGTACCGGGTAAAAAACTAATAGGAATTTAAATTAGTTGTACCAACTTTGTCGGCAAAAGCGTGGACAATTCGAAATGCGTTACGCATGCATCTTTCGTGTTTTCACTAATTAGCTCGTGTGTTTTGAAGGTTGGAGCAATTTACTCAGACCACCCATAAAAGTTTTTTATGAGTGTAGCTAAAACAACTTCGCACCATATGAGAGCGAACGTTCATTTAACTACGTGAACGAATTCTTTAAACTCTGAAAGTGTAAGTTTATTTTAGTTTTTACGCACGAATTGTATTTCGGACTTTCTGTATCGTTTACGCGTAGACTATATTTTATACGAAAGTAAGTTTGCCTAAATACTTCGTACTATTAAGGAATGTTTAGGTAGGAGATTGTTTAATGTTTAGAGCATGCTAAGTAAGTATTAATGTAGATGGATTGAGAGGGAGACGTAGACCGAAGAAAAGATGGATGCATTGCGTGAAATATGACTTGAGTAAGAACAGAGTGAATGTCAGTATGACGAGTGACAGGGAGAAATGGAAGCAGAAAATATATTGCGACGACCCCAAATAAAGTTAGGAACAGGGCAGGAAGAAGAAGATTCAGGAATGTTTAGTAACAGATAGAGAATAGCTTCCAAATTCAATATTTATGAAGAATAGCTGTCAAAATATTTATTGATACTTTAAATTAAATATTTTATTTAAATCTTCAGGTCTCGGTATGTGAAGGTCTAGACGTCCTACATCCTGACATTCAACTGTGACCATGAACTTGATACGTTGCCATCCCTTTCGCTTTCGTGGTATGCCTTACTAAAACACACACAACTCTGTATGCACACTGCGTAATTTGCTTAGGTAACACAAAAGACTTCTAAAATAAAATCATTTCCAACTACAAAGCAAATTGTGACCAGCTAAAAGGCTAACTCATAAAAGAAACCCTTACACAGAAAACACATATGTACAGATTTTCTTTAGACTGCGAATACTACAATAAAGGCTAAAGTACTCACATAGTTAACACAACAAAACCAAAGAAATGAACAATAAGTTCAGTTACAATAGTATTTTACTTGAACTTGGCGGTAGTAACATTATGCTAACGTGCATCTGTCACGACAGGGGTCGAGAAAGGGGACTACTCAAGAAATTGACACAATATACCACACACTTGGCTCAGTTTAAGTTGCATACGTTCTTACTGCGGAATTCAATATTCTGTCTATCTCTGGATTTGCTTACTAGAGATAGGACTTTGACAATAATTGTACGGAGCTAATGTCAAAATTCTATCCCTAGTAAGCAAATCCAGAGATAGATAGGTTATATAGGAACGGCCGTAACACAATAAGTTTCAAGCTATTGTCACTGATTTCTGTACTAGCATATTGTAATTATAAAGCATCCATTAGGCTTTAGCCGTTTAAACCTTAGCTGTGAATTCCTCTTTTCAACATTCTAGTCCAATATATCGAACTATTGCGTTTGTTTTGACCTACTTATTCACAAAAGTCAATAGGTAAGCAAAGCAATTTCAACTTTAAACTAACTTCAAAACATTCCGAATTTAGTCCAATCGTTAAAACTTTTAAGTAATTGTGATGTCTCAACGTGAGTTTATTGTCAAAATAGTTTCAACGAAATCTTCAATAAAATAACCAAATTCTGCGTTCTGTGTTCTTCCGTGTTTTTAAAAGAAATGCCTACGAAACTCGAAACTATTTTCATTTCGTAAACACCACTTTACGCAGCAGGATAAAAATATCCCTGAACCATTAGAATTTGAGTAAAGCCGTAGCATATTACTTCAAAATAAAAAGCAATATAACCAAGCACCCGTTACAGACCAAATACAAAGTGCAAAATAACCGTAACGTCTCATACCAATTTCTTGGAAACATGATACAATGAAAACGTCTGCAACTTTCCTCTCTTCATTCCACTCGAATTCAGAGATCACATTCAAGAAATTGACAAGTTTTTTGACGATCAAAGTATTTTTATTTACATATATTTACAACATTCTAAAAAAAACTAAAAACTAAAACTAAAAAGCGTCAAAGAATTCCTCCCCGTCGCTGTCGACCGGGAGCGTGCCCAAAAGGCTGGCAGCATTGCCACGCTGGATGGCAATGCTTAGTCTTTGACCAAGGTAATAGCCAGCCCTTTGGTCACGGGTAGCGTCAACCAGCCGCCTAGATAGTTCTTTAAAAATAGAGTGTGCATTCGGACCCCACGACCCGAGGGTTTCAACCCCAAACGGTTCGAAAATATAGTTTCCAACAAGGCTACTATATTTTCGCCGTTTGAGGTTCTCCGCAGCCGCAGCGGCAGCAGCAGCACAACACGCAGAACTTGCAAGATGGGATGGCGCAAGAGTATCGACGCAGGTTGCGTCCCACACTAATGGCCTACCCATCTTCCAAGGAAATAACGTCATCCCGTCTGGTCTCTTACCATNCAGAAATTGACAATAACATTAATACAATTTGCGAACGTAAGACTGAATTCTTTTGTGTCCACACAATGCATGCGATGCATATTACTTTAAGTATCATCTGCCTAGGCTTTTCCCGATCATGTGATGCCAGTTCTAGTCTAACTGCGTTTTGCATGACGAATGCCTATCTGACCTCCTCTTCCCAGTTACTTGGACAACCCGATACCAATTGGTAAGACTGACTGTCAAACTTTCTGGCTTCTGATTACCCATAACGACTACGTGTCTTCCGAAACACGAAGGAACTTTATAACAAGATGGTCACCCATTCATGGATAAATCGATCAAATCATGCGGCTGTAACTTAGCCACGATCTTTAAGTACATAAAACTCAATAAAAGGATCTAGATTAAATAAAGCTTAACAAAGTGTATTATGTTGCCGATTCAATAGTATTTTAGTTCCATCTATTTCAGATTCGATTTTGGCTTTCATTTCTATCTCCCAGATTTCACTATTCTGAAGCTTAATCATATAAGGCGATTCAGAGTGATATTTTCAGCAAAAAACATCTTCAAAGTTATGTCTGCTTTTAGTCCTTTAAATTTTATTCTAGTAATCCAATCCACAGATATGAGATCACTTACAGGCGCGGCTTTTGTTACTACTGCAACATTATTCAGAGTCTTGGTTACGTCACCAATCAGAAAATGTATTACAAAGCTAAATCCAAAATCGTTATTTTCAAATGGACAGTTCGAATAAAGAATCTAGTCATCTAATTTATATAAGATTACTTTGAAATATAACAAGTTCAAAAGTGCTGTATCACACAATCACATTTTGTTTAAAATGCTATTGAAGCCAAAACCTATAACATTTTGATATCTATCGGCCATTCGCATATAATGGAATGACAACAAAATCGGATCGGAAAATTTTATGGAAAATTGATCTTTACAATACCAAAAGACGTGCTTATCTATGGGTAGTTGGTCGATTCGTACCACAAGCCATTTGGACCGCGGTGTGAATCTCCCAAATAGCATTTTTGAAGTTATCTATAGCAAAGAAACCATAAAGATCATTGTCATTTAAAACAATCTTAATAAGTAGCTCTTAGTTTACATCAAAATGACCCAACAGGTTATAAGCCACAATCTTGTTACAACAGATTTGAATTTTCTTTTTTCTATACAAAATACTTTTTTATCTTTTTCAATTTCCTTTAGCCGTCGCTCATTTGAATAACAATACCTACCGTAGCATTAATTTAATATTATCATCAACTTTAAATATTATTGCAGCGATTTCCAGTTGAATACATTGTACTATTTCGATTTAAATCCTTGAATAGGCTTCCTGACGAATTTTATTTAAAAGGGAGAAACAGCAAAACCAATTACCACTTAATTTGAATATTGAATAATAGTCGGAGAGCTGGTAGACACTTGATTAAGTACTTTTCTACAAAAGCATTATTAAATTATCTGCTCATTTCATTTTCTTGCACTGAACATTCAATTTCCTGACATGTAAACAAAATGCTTCATTTTGAATCGCATGGCTAGAAAATTAAGAGAAAATACTATTGAAAAATAAATGCATCGTTTATCAAATACGAGGCTACATTGTAATGCCAAATGAGTTGGCATGAATGTGTAGAATATTATGTTTTTCTGCAGTAAGCTCTTCTTGCTCCAGTGCCAACATCGGCTGTCCATGTCCTTGACCAAAGCAAAGAAACTTTTCGTCTCAAAGTCACGGTCTTGAAGAACTAGGTGCCTGCGTAGTTGCAAAAATATTGATATATTTTATTTCACTATAGAACGTAACAAAGCCATTTGTTTTGAAAACGAATAAGTAGATACTTATTCAGCCTTACGTGACAAATAACATGCCACTTAAAACACTAATAATACTAGGTAGAATTTTGTCAGCAATGACCTTGAACAGCGACGCAATACCGCATATTAATTCCCAGCTAACCGAACACCCATGGCCTATAAATTGCATCGGAATTCACCGTATATGTTTAACTAAAATAAATGTTTTTATTACTGCTAGTGGTAATGACCATGGCATTCTTAGGATGGCTGAAGGTCTACTAAGGTTAGTAAGAAGCCTTGGTTCCGGCTGCAGTGTCCTTGCCGTGCCGGGCTCGCATTTTATCCAGCGCTGCAGTCGTAAAACATGGTGCGCTTTAATTTCGTCACAATTTACTGCAGCGGTGACGTCACTGTTAATAAATTAGCTTGATATCGGAGCCGCTGCAAATTCCATCTGACACTAACTAGCCATTTAATTTATTAGAGACACGTAGCTCGTGAAATTGGAACTTCACAGTGACAGGTATCGGAAGCAGCAAATGTGGCGTTAACGAATTAATCTTAACAAACGCTTGGCGTGTCAGGAAATGAAAATAGATGTCAGCTAAATGGGAGGTTAGAGAATTCCTTACTGAAGTTAAATTGAGACGGAGACCTCCAGACATAATATTTATCTTCAACACTCGCATGTTTAAAAGTAATATCTTAGCTTACGATAATAAGGCAGTGCATTATTCTGCGGTCAAGTGTACTCACCTACGTTATTATTACAATGTGAGGAAATTTAATGAGCTGAAAACTGTATCCAGGTCACATGGCCGGCTTGGGAGCGCTGAATAGAGAGCATTTATGTTGCAAGAGGCCGGGGGACTTGACTTCTTGTAAAATGTTCGTGCTTTTGTACGTCGAAGAAATGCTTTGTCTATATGAAAATTGGACTTTGTGATACTTAGTATCCTGGTGTGGATTTGGAAACGCATTTTCTTCTTGTGAGAACATATTGGTCATTTATTCGCTTTTAGAAAAGCATTATTATTAAATTGAATCAAATGTAGGTCATTTACAGATTTTGAATTACCATTAGAGAGCCTTATTAGTTCTGCCTTCCGTACGGCAGGCAACCTTTTATAGATGTTAATGTTCATTCATAGGTCATATGGACTATAATTTGATTTTTATGCCAAATTCATCCAACGATATCTGATTATCATCATGTCAAATTTTTTTCAGTCAAAAATTATCTTTTAAATAGTATTATCTTCATCATTATTCTGTGAAGACCAATTAATTTACTCCCTTTTATTCAAACGTCATGTCCCAGTTTCTACCCCAGTTCACATGACAAAGCTTAAAAACGAATCAACGGAAAAACCATGATCAGTTCAGTTGGCTCAACGGGTGAACATTTATTGTGAATGTTCAGGTATCCGTAACTAAAAAATAGTGCAAAAGATAAGTAAGGTCTATGATCTTTATGGAAGACCTATTTTGTATGTAACTGGATGTGTTGCTTTCTTTTTTATTCAATGTAATCAACACAATGACGATTAAAAAAGCAAAACACAAAATTGATAAGGCAAATTCGTAAAAAAAAAACAAACAGCCAAAATGTCATTAAGACTCGTGTGACGAATAAAAAAGAACGCCGCCATTCCATAATCAATTCAAATTTATTCGAACGTAATCAGACCGTTTGGTTAGGCCCGTCAGTGTTTTTCACATTAAAAAGATTTTTCTCTGTCATTCAAAGTCGAGTAGCCTAATGTATTTACCCGCGAGCGAACATCCTACTTTTCCATTAGATGTAGTCTGACGCAATTTATTAGGTTTACATTCAATAGAATTATGTCAGAAATGTTTCCATCGACAAGCCCCTTGTTTATGATTGCGAAAAGCTTTTATAATGTTTTTAATTAGCGCAGTGTCTACGTCGGTAGCGTTATTTTTGTGACGTATATGTTAAGCGCAATGTGAGTTCATACAGCGAAACATGAATCTGATATGTACAGACAACAGCAGGTCAACGTATACGAATCTGTCAAAGTTTACCAATCAAACATTAACCTACCCCCATTGCTATAAGGTTGAAAATCGATTGCAGTAATTTGACAGATTGTGGTAACTTGATGTGCTGTTGTCTGTACTTGAAAATCATTAGTAATAGGTTAACCTTATTATTTGAAATTAATAAAAGCACCTTAGGAAATAACTACTAAAACGTTCAACATGGTCTAATAACCCGAAGAAATATTGTTAGAAAAAACAAAAAACAAAACAGCACTATTAAAGAAGTTAACGAAAAAGAAAAAAAGCTATCCAGTTGCATAAACAACGTGCTATCGTGTTAAGATCATATAATTTAAGCACAAATGACCGCACCCAGCACTAATCACGCTAATCTACCTGCACACGAACAAACTTGAATATTCTGAAGATTTTAATAAAAGGAATTCTAAAATCTTGTTTGAACAACTCAACATTTTTTTATTTGCTTAATTAAAAAGATTATTAATATCGTGTCACAAACAAAGGACAAAGAAAACCATTTTAGGATCAATTAAAAAATCTGGAATGTTAATTACATTGGGATTTAAACGAAAATGTTTAAAAGTTTCAACAAAAGGTGTTAGAGATGATTGCTTATCAAGCAAATGGAATTCCACTTTGCAATTTCTAATGAAATAATATTTAAAAAATCTTTTAAGCATGTACATTTTATTCGAGTTCAAAAATCTTCATTACCTAACATTAAAGTCTAATATTTCATGTCGAAAAATTACTAAGAGCGCTGAAAGCAAACTGACAGATTTTTATTAAAATCTGTAAAAAAAACAGTATGAAAAATGTTAGGTGTCGATGCTATCATAGATTAAATGTTTTTTTTTCTATCTGGCAAGCTGCCGGTTGTGTTATGGAATAATGATATAGTTCATGAGCTTACACGATGGGATGATAAATGACCGTTAAGTCTCTCCATTACTATAAGTAAATTATAACCAAACCAAGCCATAACTCAATCGAGCTCCTGACCTATAATAAATAGCATATTTGAAACGTTAATGCAGATATTTCTTATTTGCGTATGTGAGCAAAGGCCCCATCATATAGGTGCTCTTGTACCTTTTTACGACTCTTCAATCACTCTGACGCAGGACATATCCACCTTCAGCGTAACATACCTTCTAAGACAACACCCATACATTATGCTCATTGCGTCTCATATGCCACACAGATACAAATCCGGTATCATGGCTTCTATTGGATATTCCTAGGATTTATGGAACTCATACGACCGAAAATGGGACTTCAGACTAAGCAGTTACTTTTTACCAAACAAAGACAGTTTTTCATGTCACTATTAAATTATTTCGTATCATGTCATATTTTATCGATAGCTAATCTTATCGATGGATTAACGAAAATACGTGAATTCGAATAAAACTGTTCAACTTTATCTTTGGCTGTGTCGCGATAATAAAGATTACCTACGTATGACAGAAAAGTTTATGACTCTTTTGTAAGGGGGGTTTAGTGTACTGTTAAATTACATTAATTAACTTGTTTTTAGCTGACGTGAAATCGCCAAAGGTCACGAGAATAATAAACTATAGAGCTCACCTAGAGTCAAAACAAAGAGAGTGTTTTAGAAAGCAAAAGAAACATGATAAATGATAGCAAAGACATTATGTAAGCCAAGGATTCGCAAACAAACAAGAATAAACTTTCACTAAGTGCTCCGCCAATACCTACTCATATTTCCTCTTTTAGAGACATCTATTTATAAGAATACCTGTTTCTATCTAGTCCGGTCGTTATTTTAATCCATAAATATTCATAGAACTTAGGAAAGTTCACAAAATTTTAAATGACAGAATAATACTGATAGACATATTGATTGTATTGAATACAAAGGAATGCTAGTTGGGTTTAATAAATCATAAGCTGCTATCAATAGAAGATATCAATCAATTGACGCCAATTGACACGGCCCTAAGTTCACCGACTCGAACCTTACCTCATTCAGATTCAATCGAGGACATTGTAGCTATTGAATGCAATGTGTACAATTGTCAGATATGCGATACGGACGACATCAAACGCATGCCAGACAGTCACTGACTCACGGATGGACAGATAATACATGAAGTAGGCTGAAGAACGAGGGTTAAAGCTTGCAATTATCACGAAGCAAGAACATGAAAAGTTTTGGTGAGCCAAATAAAGGTCGAAACATCGCATAAAATGATTGACCTATTACAGAAAAAGATGTTGCAATAGATGAACCAATCTGATCAAAAGACGAAAAGAATAATATAAGGATTAATATTCAAGCATTATTCTTACACAGGACCTTTATACAAAATAAAATATCACAGATAGAGAACTAGTAACGATTTCAAATAACTTATTCAAGACCAATATGACTTTGCATAGTGCACACGGCGCAGATGTCAGGTCAACAAACTACGTAGGTTCGCAAAAGGACCAAGTCTGGGCANTGAAAATCATTAGTAATAGGTTAACCTTATTATTTGAAATTAATAAAAGCACCTTAGGAAATAACTACTAAAACGTTCAACATGGTCTAATAACCCGAAGAAATATTGTTAGAAAAAACAAAAAACAAAACAGCACTATTAAAGAAGTTAACGAAAAAGAAAAAAAGCTATCCAGTTGCATAAACAACGTGCTATCGTGTTAAGATCATATAATTTAAGCACAAATGACCGCACCCAGCACTAATCACGCTAATCTACCTGCACACGAACAAACTTGAATATTCTGAAGATTTTAATAAAAGGAATTCTAAAATCTTGTTTGAACAACTCAACATTTTTTTATTTGCTTAATTAAAAAGATTATTAATATCGTGTCACAAACAAAGGACAAAGAAAACCATTTTAGGATCAATTAAAAAATCTGGAATGTTAATTACATTGGGATTTAAACGAAAATGTTTAAAAGTTTCAACAAAAGGTGTTAGAGATGATTGCTTATCAAGCAAATGGAATTCCACTTTGCAATTTCTAATGAAATAATATTTAAAAAATCTTTTAAGCATGTACATTTTATTCGAGTTCAAAAATCTTCATTACCTAACATTAAAGTCTAATATTTCATGTCGAAAAATTACTAAGAGCGCTGAAAGCAAACTGACAGATTTTTATTAAAATCTGTAAAAAAAACAGTATGAAAAATGTTAGGTGTCGATGCTATCATAGATTAAATGTTTTTTTTTCTATCTGGCAAGCTGCCGGTTGTGTTATGGAATAATGATATAGTTCATGAGCTTACACGATGGGATGATAAATGACCGTTAAGTCTCTCCATTACTATAAGTAAATTATAACCAAACCAAGCCATAACTCAATCGAGCTCCTGACCTATAATAAATAGCATATTTGAAACGTTAATGCAGATATTTCTTATTTGCGTATGTGAGCAAAGGCCCCATCATATAGGTGCTCTTGTACCTTTTTACGACTCTTCAATCACTCTGACGCAGGACATATCCACCTTCAGCGTAACATACCTTCTAAGACAACACCCATACATTATGCTCATTGCGTCTCATATGCCACACAGATACAAATCCGGTATCATGGCTTCTATTGGATATTCCTAGGATTTATGGAACTCATACGACCGAAAATGGGACTTCAGACTAAGCAGTTACTTTTTACCAAACAAAGACAGTTTTTCATGTCACTATTAAATTATTTCGTATCATGTCATATTTTATCGATAGCTAATCTTATCGATGGATTAACGAAAATACGTGAATTCGAATAAAACTGTTCAACTTTATCTTTGGCTGTGTCGCGATAATAAAGATTACCTACGTATGACAGAAAAGTTTATGACTCTTTTGTAAGGGGGGTTTAGTGTACTGTTAAATTACATTAATTAACTTGTTTTTAGCTGACGTGAAATCGCCAAAGGTCACGAGAATAATAAACTATAGAGCTCACCTAGAGTCAAAACAAAGAGAGTGTTTTAGAAAGCAAAAGAAACATGATAAATGATAGCAAAGACATTATGTAAGCCAAGGATTCGCAAACAAACAAGAATAAACTTTCACTAAGTGCTCCGCCAATACCTACTCATATTTCCTCTTTTAGAGACATCTATTTATAAGAATACCTGTTTCTATCTAGTCCGGTCGTTATTTTAATCCATAAATATTCATAGAACTTAGGAAAGTTCACAAAATTTTAAATGACAGAATAATACTGATAGACATATTGATTGTATTGAATACAAAGGAATGCTAGTTGGGTTTAATAAATCATAAGCTGCTATCAATAGAAGATATCAATCAATTGACGCCAATTGACACGGCCCTAAGTTCACCGACTCGAACCTTACCTCATTCAGATTCAATCGAGGACATTGTAGCTATTGAATGCAATGTGTACAATTGTCAGATATGCGATACGGACGACATCAAACGCATGCCAGACAGTCACTGACTCACGGATGGACAGATAATACATGAAGTAGGCTGAAGAACGAGGGTTAAAGCTTGCAATTATCACGAAGCAAGAACATGAAAAGTTTTGGTGAGCCAAATAAAGGTCGAAACATCGCATAAAATGATTGACCTATTACAGAAAAAGATGTTGCAATAGATGAACCAATCTGATCAAAAGACGAAAAGAATAATATAAGGATTAATATTCAAGCATTATTCTTACACAGGACCTTTATACAAAATAAAATATCACAGATAGAGAACTAGTAACGATTTCAAATAACTTATTCAAGACCAATATGACTTTGCATAGTGCACACGGCGCAGATGTCAGGTCAACAAACTACGTAGGTTCGCAAAAGGACCAAGTCTGGGCACTCTATTAAAACGAAGAAAAATAAGCAGATCGCCCACTTACTGCAAAATGGACATACGAAATGCGTAGGCGGGGACCGACGTTATGAAATGGATATGACTGTGGGGATTACAAAAGTAATCACATTAGAGTTGGAGGTTGTACATGACGAACCTTAAACCAGACTACACCTTTTTCTGTAAAACTGTAAATGAAAACCTCTACCGCCAGACAGCCAAAATCGCACAAATTACCTGCAACAAAACATACAATTTTATTAAATACGTGTGATCATATAAATCAGTAATTGCATTACTTGCATTTTGAATCATTGCTCAACGGTACTGCACCAGTTCAATTCCCACGGCACTCGTCGTCACATAGAGAATCGAATTATCTGGGGCAAGCGTACTATTCCGGTATCTATAACGTCTTTTGTATCAGAAGTGGTTTTGACTGTTAGGAGTGCATATGGGATGAGTATTCGGTGATAAGAAAGTTTAATCGAATGAAGTAGGCACACTACTAATAAATGCAGTCTCAGGACATGAGAACTCACTATTTCGTATCTTTTCCAAATTTCTCTGATGTAGCAATTTTATCGTAGACCCCATTGAGCAACATGATTGAATCAATCGAATAAATTCGTCTAGCTAACATCGTTACAGGTAAATGTCACATTGAAGAAACTTAGCGAATCTACACAACTTTCGCCATTTTCTAAAACGTCGAATAACGCAACATTGCAAACTTTAAGTCAGTCAAGTAAGAAAATATTTTGGAGAATTTACGACTGTACTTCGAGTTTTGTTTGTGCTGTTTTTTATTATAAAAGTTTTCAGACTGACATTGTAAGCTGTCTGGCTTCGGTCCAGGTTGGATTACTGTCTCCCAAAACGGCGTAGTACGTAATATGTCACAAAATTTCCACATCGATGAACCATATTTTTTCTCAACAGATTAAATTCTGATTTGATAGGATGGTGTAACCAAAGAACGCAAACTCAATATAAATTCTTATCACACTTCTTATTGGCAATATCGTTCATAAAATATTAAGCGACACATCGAAATTCCAATTGCTTCTCGGAACCTTGCATTGAACCAGACGATCCAATAAGTTTCATTCGCAATATATTTCTGTGCCGCTATAAATTTAGCCTGACAGAGCCTAGAAGCGGTGAAACCTACGCAAAGAACCGACAAAAGTATTAGCAAAAAGGCAGTTGGGATGCCGAGCCGGTTACTCACGACCCCTCGCAATTGTGCGGCTATTTTAGGGCTGGGAATTATGTAGCTGAGTCACTCACTACTTGCAACTACCGGACAGACCAACTAGAGCATCGTTATGCAATTGTGAATGAATTCGTCGGCAGTTCGTACTTCGGCTTTTCACACGGTGTGTTTTCGTTGATAAAAGTGGTAGTAGTGCTGATTACTTGATTAATTAAGGTGTGGTTCCGTTAAATAGATAACTGAAATATGTTTTAATCAATTGATGACGACGCATTAGTAACATCATAAAAAAAATGGAAAAAAGACTATTATGATATCAAAGAAATATACCATTCCATCAACATCATGTAAAAACGAAGAAAATAAAACACAAGCTAAATCAAATAAAACAAATTGACAACTTTCCACAGCAACCTTTAATTACAATAAAACCCCATAAAACATGGTGAATAATAAAAAGCACGGTGGTCGCCGCGTGTCGAGATAACTAACGATTGCGAAACCGACAGCGTTGCACAATCAAATTAACCTAATTGATTTTATTGATTATGTTCTCAAAGCTGTACTTTTATGAGGTGATAAAATAAGAAAGTAATTAAACCGTTTGATGAGAATTTTGATGGTTATGTGGCTTTAGTGACTATGTATTCGGTGATCTTAATTTATGAAGATTCAATCAATATGTCTGTCTTAACTTTAGGCTACGATTTAGGTTTTACACATTTGAATTATTTAAGCAACTTGCATTCAAATAGCCACATCGGTCAGTACACAGAAACAGAAGGAGGATACATTAATACTTATAATAACTGATCATAGCTTAACTACGTAGCAAAACTCACAAGGCCACCATAAAATATACCAACAGCGAGTCGTGTGTTACAGGTAAAAATTACCTGTAAATATATTCTGCACGAAAACCAGGATAACTGGAAAAATAAAACATTTCAAAGGAACGAAGAGACCAAGTCGTGTCCCGAATTCAAATTCAATTCGCTTAAACTTCAACCGGACTTTGATGTTACGAACAAATCGGAAGTTGACGTTGGAAGCGGAATTTATGAGGTTGAATCGCAAAATTCAATAAATACTTCAAAAAGTTTTACCAAAAAACATCTACGGTAAACTCTGTCTGATGAGGCAGATAAAACTTCAAATGAACTCGTCAATAACTTGGACTTGGGTGTTGGTAACTTGGTAAAAACATGATGATCTATAAAACAGATCCTTCAACAAAACATTTTTGTGGAAGTCAACACTTAAACTTGAAGATATAGTAAGTGGAAGACTAGCTACAAGTCCAATACGTATTCCTACAGCATAAATAAATATTAAACCAAAACAAGCAAGATCTAAATATAACAACAACAACATAATCGATCCATGTCCGTTTTAGGTACGTTTCCACACCTGGACCGTTCGTCAATCAATCACGCTTACAATCAGCTACTATACATACTATACAAGAGACGACAACTGCGCAGTTCAACTCGAAATGTATACGTACAATACTGATTTGGTTAGTGCCCATCTTTATTCAAATGTGGGCGTAAGACGGGCTTCATAAGTTGATGATTAGATGAGGGCATGTATGACTACAATACCTAATGAGACATATGATAGACAAGATTAACATACTCGTAAAACAAAATAAAAGAAATGCAAGAGTCATATTCAAAATTGTCAGTCGGATTCTAAATTGTGAAAGGGTAGTAGTATTATTATCATATCATGACATGACAGCTGATGTAACTTACTAATAAGATAACAATAAAAAACAAACATAAAAGATGCCAAAAGGTGATAGGGAAAACGACACTGATGTTCAAGCCTCACTCAAAAATACATCGGCAAACATCTTAGAACAAAACACTAAACTCCAAAGAAGGGAAAGTAACGAAATTGAAATGAAGTGACATCGTTGTTCACAAAGTAATGTAACCGGGAACCGGGTCGGGTCCCGCTCTGATAATCCGAGTAACCGATCGACGTTCCAAGGGCGAAACACAAAGGAATCGTGGGTTATTTTGAATACTAAATGTTACATCAGAAATTGCGTCGACATCGACTGTGAGCGTTGTAGTGGATTTAATGAGAAATCTTCTCTAGCAACTTATAAGCAGTTCGTAGAAGTATTATCTTTATGTAGCTTATAACTTGTAACGATCTACTGAACTATGTAACAACATTTTATACCTGAGTTATATTAAAGAGCGTCGTCAACAATGAAGTTTTATATGAAGCTAACAAATTGATAGCATAAACCACAGTAACTATCCAAGAAGGAAGACCAGGACATATGACGTCAATTACTTATCTCACCCCGCACGTTGCAATCCTTGGCAGAGAGAAATTAGCAAATTAATATTACTCGTATGCGTACACTACACCATCCCACCCTTTCTAGTATACTAAGGCTCATCTAACGTACGTAAGTTGACTCTTCTTAAATGTTCCTCATATTTTGTAGAGGCAGATCATTAAATAAAAAGTTAATATGGTAAGTACGAGACACAAAGAACCAGTTTCTTAAAATAGGTCGGTTTCTGGTTTGACAAGACTGTCTTTTTAAGAAACAAGTTCGGCTAGCCTAATTTTTGACGATCTCAAACCAGAACATCTGTTCAATAAACACAAAAGAGCTCCAAAAATATTATTCTACGATAATTACATATTATTATCTTATAACAACTGAATTATTACGAAAACCGGAAAAACTGATTGAGCAATCAATCGCAGAATTAAAATAATTGCTTAATTCTTGATTCATAAATATTTTTCATAAAAACTAAAGCTGTGTAAGCAACTACGTTTTTGGAAATGAAGACCTTGTATTGATCTTCTAGTAGACCCAAAGACACAGATGGAACCATCGACATACAATATGAACGATATTCCCTGTACCGTTTATGCAGTGCAACAAAGTAGAGCAACAGCAAGTCAGGCAGAAGTAATAATTCATGACATTCTCATTTCGTTAACATATAAAGAACCATACGTTATTGAAACGAGCAGGATGTCAAAGGCAAATAACAATATTTGCATGCATCACATGCCTTGTGACAAGACTCCTGCAGAATTTTAGATCGTAAAAGATTGGATGCATTCAACAAGTACCTACTCCCAAACATAATCCACCGCATTGAACATGGCTGGATTTCACCGCTCTTCCTAGACTTTCATTGTTGGGACACGTTCATGCAAATTATTGTTACGCAGTACCTATTTTATTACCATACCGACACATAATAAAAACACATTAATCATAAAATAAGCTGAAGATAAAAAACCCATTTCTTTTATTTGTTTCGAGAAGAAATAAAAATTCTGCTACAGAAAACACGTACCGGTAATGTGAAACACTTAGCATGCCCGAGAGAGATGAGGCTTAATAAAATAAATGTGAATAACAAAATACTTCTCACGGAAGAAATTACAGATGATAATGACAGTAATAATACAATAAGATGTCAACATATGGACGTTACTCGACACTCAGTGATAGAAAGTTGAGACTGCCAATGGTCTAACGGACTAGACCAACCATCATTTAAAGAGGCTCTTATGAGACGGTTGGGTCAAGGGTTTGATGCAGAAAGTGGTACTCTTAGACACGACTCGTAATTTTACAAAGTTTTTCTTAAATCATAAATCATTTATTTGCCTGAAATATGGTGGTACATTCTTAGGACTAAGTAGTGCCTATTGTGGCTTATGTTTCGATTTCAAAATGGCTGATTTATGAACATTTATTTATTATTGCCAGATCATATAAAAAAAGCTTTTCGAATAGCTGCAAGTGGCCGAAAAGCTGTAAAAAGTGACATTCCAAATCTAGCTCGCAGAGTTTAATTGCAATTTCGTGCAAAACCGATCCAACTGACGGATACAATCAGATTTCGATAATCGATACCAATACCGATCGGCAGGCAGTACGAACTCTAATTTTGCTTGTTACCGACTGAAACATTCGAAAGCGCTTTCTGCAATTGAATTTAGTTCCATCCAATGATTTTGTGAGGAGATACCGTTTACCTCGATGAATTCACTTCCACTTCGCAAATGATACGTTGAATTTGAACATGTGTTAAATCTTACATCTATAGCAAGCAGCTTCGAGGAATTTATTTCTGCATTCTGTTCGCATGTCATTATGGCAGCGTAACTATATAATTATTTAATATGTACGTTGAAGGGATGTTGACATAGGATGTGATAGTTGTTGAAACAATCGTTCTAATTATAAATTCTTATCTCGCCATGTTTGTTCCTATTGCATTTTGTGAAAGTCATTGAACGAGTCATGGAATTGAAACAATAGACTGTGCAAAGTTACACTTAGCTGAACTAATAGAAGCCTGACGTGGCAGTGTAGAAGACGACACAATTAATAGTATCCAATCTAGTGACATATTTTTTGTAAACACACTATGATAGACATTTAACTAAGCAAAGATAAGTTAAATTAATAATTTCAATAAGAAACATATTTGCTTTGGCTTGTAATATTTTGTTTAATGTTTAAGATTATACTCTCCCGAAGTCAAGTATTTCATTGCAACAAAAATACACGGCCAAAACCACGATCCAGTTACTCCAAAAAATAATTATACCGTCGACCCCGACTTCATGAATGGCATCCATTCATACCGAAAGACACTTAACAGTACGGTGCGTAACCAACAAGCTTCTGACGTTGACGCGTTCACCTCAAACTGTGTCACAAGTTCAAGGATCCTGATGACGAACGCGTCCTAAAACATCGACCGGAATTCCGCGCGGTAAACGACCCGCGGCATTAACGGTCAGGTTATAATCTGTGTAAATCATACGAAAGATTTAGCAATTTAGCCGGCGGCGGGCGGCCGGAGGAAAAATGTTTGTGAGAATTTATGGGCTTATATGAGATTTTTTTGCGGTTATTATTTCTAAAAGTATGTAATAAGTTTGATAAATTAGGAACACCAAATTGGAATTTTTGGGACGAATTTTTGGCTCGAAATCACGTCACATGATAATCAAATGACCCGCTATCTCTGTCGACTATTCTACATTCTAAAACAGCCTAAAATCTGGTACTCCACTATAACGAAATTGCTCCGTCCATCCATTAATTTTCTCGCAATTTGATTTAAGTGATAATTTTGACGTCATTAAACGTTCAGCTACATTGGCCATCTACCTTTCTATGACTATTATTCGATTATATTAGGAACCGTCATACCCTTCATAAAGGGTATCCTGATAACTTAATAATATGGGTTAATAGTGTTCAATTTGAAGGGTTACTTCAATTAAAATGCTTCGCTACAACCCTTTCAAGTATCAGAAACTGGGATTATATTTGATACGAAATGATCACTCTCTCATCAATAATCTAGATAGAAATTGATTTAAATGATTCATTTAGTGCGTCTTTAAGTATATTAATACCAGGAAGGAAAATATAGCAAGAATTTGATTTTGTTAGAAGCGTTCCAGAACATTCTTTATTTCGTATCAAAAGACCAATATAATAATAAATAACTTGTGTGTGTCTATTACGCACTAACCGATATTTTTCTTTAATAAAGCCCAAGTCGTTGACCGTTAATTTGTTAAACCGTTCAAAACTATACCATCACTGGCCGTGTTTATACGACCTCAATTTTTTTCTATTATAACTAATACTTATTGAAGAAACTCTATAATTTTCTTAGTAATCACGATAGTACCATTATCATATTTGAGTAGACCTGTTTTAAGCAGGTCATCGTCTCTTATAGTTTCTATTTCGGTCTTAAAATGATATTTATAGACTAAAATCTAAATTTCTGGTGCTTAAGTTACTTTTGTGTGTCCCTTCGTCCAGCATACTCACCATGGAATCCTGATATTTCATGAATGTCAAAAAACTGTTCTGAAATAGTGCTAAATAGTGCCCAAAGGAAAAAAATAGTGCTCTTGTACTTGCGAAGTTATAGCCATAGTTCGATGAGTATGCTGGACGAAGGTTTCGCCCAGCATACTCACCTCCGTCCGGAGAATCTGTATACGCTTCAAACATAATTCATACTTCAAAAAATAGTTCCCAAATAGTGCCAAACGGTGCCCAAAAAGAAAAAACAGTGCTCGAATAACTTCGGAGTTATAGGCTTCGTTCAGTGAGTATGCTGGGCGTAGGTTCTACGCCCAGCATACTCACCTCAGTGCGCGAATATCGAACGAGCTATAGGTACAATTTACGTCTCAAAAAATTGTGCTTGAAATAGTGCCCAATATCAGTCCAATTTTTGCTTGACTTTTGACCTAGAAAACCATTAAATTTGATTGTAAACTTCTACATACTAACGTAAAATGGGGTACAGTCGTCGACACATGTTTTTGGACAAAAATATTAAACTTTCTAATTGTAGACTTCATGTTATTGGAAATAATTATGGTATTTTCTCACATGTCAAAAACTTTCGATTAAATGCATTATTATATATTTTATAAATAATAATAAATGAATGAAACTTTAAGCGTAAATGAAGTCTATTACTTCATTGCATTGTGTGTTTGTCTGAATAAAAACAGTCATTTGCAGCCAATAAAATTAATATCTTGAAAAATTGTAAAAAGGAAATTATACAGTTTCTTTTTGTATATATGTTGCAGGCAAAACTTATAACCAGTCAAAACTAGTACTGTGACATAGTTATACAAATTTTTAAAACTCTTTCCAATAGTTTCATCAATGAAAGGTTTAGCAATAAAAAACATTTTTATTGCTAAACAAAGAAACTGAGAAGCGCTTGTTCGTTTCGATTGCTTTGTATCACAAAATGGACCCTTATCACCTTCAAAATATAGATCAGTCTTGTCTAATAATCGTAAGATGTTAGGGCAGCGCCATCTAGTATTTAAACATAAACATATTCATTTGCGTCGCGGGCGCCGCGCGTCGCTTTGTGACACAAAATGGACCCTTATCACCTTCAAAATACAGATCAGTCTTGTCTAATAATCGTAAGATGTTAGGGCAGCGCCATCTAGTATTTAAACATAAACATATTCATTTGCGTCGCGGGCGCCGCGCGTCGCTTTGTGACACAAAATGGACCCTTATCACCTTCAAAATACAGATCAGTCTTGTCTAATAATCGTAAGATGTTAGGGCAGCGCCATCTAGTATTTAAACATAAACATATTCATTTGCGTCGCGGGCGCCGCGCGTCGCTTTGTGACACAAAATGGACCCTTATCACCTTCAAAATACAGATCAGTCTTGTCTAATAATCGTAAGATGTTAGGGCAGCGCCATCTAGTATTTAAACATAAACATATTCATTTGCGTCGCGGGCGCCGCGCGTCGCTTTGTGACACAAAATGGACCCTTATCACCTTCAAAATACAGATCAGTCTTGTCTAATAATCGTAAGATGTTAGGGCAGCGCCATCTAGTATTTAAACATAAACATATTCATTTGCGTCGCGGGCGCCGCGCGTCGCTTTGTGACACAAAATGGACCCTTATCACCTTCAAAATACAGATCAGTCTTGTCTAATAATCGTAAGATGTTAGGGCAGCGCCATCTAGTATTTAAACATAAACATATTCATTTGCGTCGCGGGCGCCGCGCGTCGCTTTGTGACACAAAATGGACCCTTATCACCTTCAAAATACAGATCAGTCTTGTCTAATAATCGTAAGATGTTAGGGCAGCGCCATCTAGTATTTAAACATAAACATATTCATTTGCGTCGCGGGCGCCGCGCGTCGCTTTGTGACACAAAATGGACCCTTATCACCTTCAAAATACAGATCAGTCTTGTCTAATAATCGTAAGATGTTAGGGCAGCGCCATCTAGTATTTAAACATAAACATATTCATTTGCGTCGCGGGCGCCGCGCGTCGCTTTGTGACACAAAATGGACCCTTATCACCTTCAAAATACAGATCAGTCTTGTCTAATAATCGTAAGATGTTAGGGCAGCGCCATCTAGTATTTAAACATAAACATATTCATTTGCGTCGCGGGCGCCGCGCGTCGCTTTGTGACACAAAATGGACCCTTATCACCTTCAAAATACAGATCAGTCTTGTCTAATAATCGTAAGATGTTAGGGCAGCGCCATCTAGTATTTAAACATAAACATATTCATTTGCGTCGCGGGCGCCGCGCGTCGCTTTGTGACACAAAATGGACCCTTATCACCTTCAAAATACAGATCAGTCTTGTCTAATAATCGTAAGATGTTAGGGCAGCGCCATCTAGTATTTAAACATAAACATATTCATTTGCGTCGCGGGCGCCGCGCGTCGTAAGCCCCATACCTATTGACCGTACGTGCATCCATTACTGCCACACTATATTGAACTTTATCACATGAGGAATACAGGTCAATTCCGTAAACGTTGTGGTACCGTCCTTGATCCGGAAAATGATTATTTTGAATAATTTTGTCAGTTGTAATGTAAGCATTAATAACAGCAACTTTATTTTTCATGCATGATTTACTTCATTTGATATCTTAATCCTTCAAGCGCCGTGATCTAGACAAAATATATAAAATCATTGTTCCTAGCTACCGGGGTCCCATGCGACGCGCGAAGGCTTAATCATATTATTATAAAGTATTATTAAAATAATGTGTAATTAATAATATTGCGATTCTAAAGTAAATACTCCCTTACATAGACAATTAATAATTTACACAAGACAAAAATTGTTAGAAAGAAAGTTAATAATATTGTATTCGACTGTACTCAATGTAATGTATGTAGAAGTTTACAATCAAATTTAATGGTTTTCTAGGTCAAAAGTCAAGCAAAAATTGGACTGATATTGGGCACTATTTCAAGCACAATTTTTTGAGACGTAAATTGTACCTATAGCTCGTTCGATATTCGCGCACTGAGGTGAGTATGCTGGGCGTAGAACCTACGCCCAGCATACTCACTGAACGAAGCCTATAACTCCGAAGTTATTCGAGCACTGTTTTTTCTTTTTGGGCACCGTTTGGCACTATTTGGGAACTATTTTTTGAAGTATGAATTATGTTTGAAGCGTATACAGATTCTCCGGACGGAGGTGAGTATGCTGGGCGAAACCTTCGTCCAGCATACTCATCGAACTATGGCTATAACTTCGCAAGTACAAGAGCACTATTTTTTTCCTTTGGGCACTATTTAGCACTATTTCAGAACAGTTTTTTGACATTCATGAAATATCAGGATTCCATGGTGAGTATGCTGGACGAAGGGACACACTTTTGTCGTTTTCAAAACATTGAGTAATTACTAAACAGTCTTAACAATTGCAGCAAAAAGAAACACCAAGTGCTAACTTAACGCTCCGAAACATAAAATTTGCAACTGTTTCTGGGCCAAGGTCAGTCTGGCAATTATTTGTTTATAAAACAAACGTATTTAACTTAATTAAAATTCTTCGTTGTCTTACATATTCATAGATATCAGTTTCTCTTTCGACTTTCGTTGTAATGTTAGTATCATTTGAATATTGAAGCCGTTGCATCGATTTCTAGTCCCACTAGTTTATTTGATTATGTTCGTTGCTGTTTTGTTTGTTTTTTTTGCTAGCTATTGTTTTTTTGCGTATCCATCTGTTACATGAACGTTCGCCAGCCAGATTGATTTCTGATTGACTTCGTAACTTTTTTTTTCTGTTACCGAGCAACGGTTTGATTTAGTCTGTATCTGATGGACTGTAAAAAGTCTACATTCGATTTTATGAGGATGTTCTATTCGTTTTATATAAGTACATACATTCATTTTATTATAGTTTATTAATGGTTATAAAACATCGTATTAACGATACTTCTCGATTTTTATTGTTCGCTCTATCGTTCGGGAGAGTATGTTCTTAACATGAGCTTCTTCAACATGACGTTAACAATATTTAATTAAAACACGCAATGCTACTTCATGTGAGAATTTTAAATAAAAAACTTTAATATAACCTAGTTATAAGCGAGAATTAAACAGGTGTTCACACGACATGACGCATGTTCTCCAATTAACATAACATAATTATAAACAAATACTATAATATAACTGTATAAATACAGGATCCGTCTGATAAACCAGTTATTACATGAAATAAATATTATTATTGTTTTTATTCATACTTCATGAGTATTGTTAAGAACTACGATAAGAACATGGACGGTTTTAATTAATTTGATTATAAGTAGTACGTACATAATTAATTTTATCAAAGTATATCTACTTAACATACCAACATGAATTCTTCAATTCATACTTCTCACCATCTGCTACATATACTTCTACTTCTCTCTGACGTCATCGTCTCACACAATCCATCATTCATGCTCAAGAGCTACTCTAGTTCTCCTATCCACTAAACCACAGGCACACACATAAAATAGTAATATTGATATCAGTTTGAATAATCAGACCAATACGAACTAGAGACCTAAACTAACTTGCCACAGAACCTGCACACAAAGTTCAGAAACATCAATAAATTCAACTGGACCAAAGTAACAAGTTTGTAACCGCACTTCCAACTATCGGTTTTCGTAGTTAGTGTGACATTGAATATTTCGTATGCTAGTGTGGACGCACATACATACATACATGCAGCACTTGCGGCCATTCCCAATAACCTGTCTATCTCTGGATTAACTTACTTGAGATAGAATTTTGACATTAGCCCCATACTAGTAATGTCAAATTCCTATCTCTAGTAAGTAAATCCAGAGATAGACAGAATATTGAATTCCGCAGTTAGTAGACACTAGTGGTCGTGGTCTTAGCTATTGAATCATAAAAGTCTTTAAATATTATTTGTTAAGACAGCCATGACAATGTAGCTTGTTCATAAGACGAAATGGTTTACCACAAGCAAAACCACAGGATTCCTTTTCAATCTTAGATCTACACTAGTATATTTCATTTAGTAAAGTTTAAGTCAATCTGGCGAAATATGATCAAAACCTTCACTCATAATTTCAGTTTTCTTTTATTTTCGTAAGTAACACCCACACAAGTAATTTTCTCAGAGTAAGTATGAATGTTAATTCTACAACTATTTATTTTTCGGAGATACATTACAAGTATGGTTCATTAGTTTTAAGAAGATATTAAACTTGAAATTGAATGTTAGTATGCGAGACATGCAGCACAGAAAGCCAAAATAATATTGAAAATGTCTCGTAATGAGATTGAGTAAGTTAAATCGGTAATTAATAATTTATCAAAAGACCAATTTAAGCTCGGAAACAAATTGGAATGCTCGAAAGGTTACAAATTGCCTCTTAATTAGGCAAGCGATGAACAACAAAGAATTCATAAATTAACCAAAGAAAGTTTTTAAAGTAAACATCAATACCGTATTAAATGACGATAAAGACAATCAGAATTCTGAAACCCTCAAAAAGAAACCAAATCATGAAAAACAGGAAAATGGAAATGGGGAATAAAATAAAAAATCTCAGTCTGGAAACAATTTGAGGTTGGTTAATTCCCAAACAACCGCGGAGACGGCCATTAACAATAAAAGCTTTATTGATTTTGCGAACGGACCGGGAATGGAAGTGGACAAAGGCAAGAAACATAACAACGTAGTTAGATCCCACAAAAATAGTCCCGAGTACCGAATTTACTGACCACTCTCCGAGTGCTTCTATGATAAATATAACACAGATAATTCTAAAGACAGAGCAAACTTTGTTTTGTTATATAAATAAGGTTCTCTTTGTGGCGACATTGTCTTAAAAGGAAGGAAAATACTTCCCAATATTTTTGTAAATGACACATGCTAACAACAAAAGCTTGATACTAGTCTGAAGAAAGACCCCGACATTTAATGAAATTGATATGAACTCTTTCTAAATAACAACAATACTGGCTAATGCTAGTTCATTAGCATAAAATATTGGATAGCTCGAAAGGCCAACCCTAACAATACTATCATCTACGACCATTCCACTATCAATTCGCTTTCGTGATTAGGTAAATCGCTGGCCACTGGCCTTCCACCAGCATTACAAATGCACTCCCATTATCAAAATCACCTTAATTCTGCACCGTATAGCTTCGTAATAAGGGTTACAGAATTCAAAATCAAAATCAAAATCAAAAATCAAAAATTTTTATTTCAAATAGGCCTATAAAAGCTCTTATGAAACGTCAGTTGCACGGTTCAAAGAAGTGAATTATTTACTTGTCATTTCAGCCAGCAATTAACTTTGGTTTACAAGCCGGTAGGGCAAACATAGCCAGTTCACCGACCCCGGTAAACGCGAAAGTGAAATCCGTCACTTGTTGCTACGATACGAAATGGACGGAAACNAATTATTTACTTGTCATTTCAGCCAGCAATTAACTTTGGTTTACAAGCCGGTAGGGCAAACATAGCCAGTTCACCGACCCCGGTAAACGCGAAAGTGAAATCCGTCACTTGTTGCTACGATACGAAATGGACGGAAACGTGTTATGGGTTAGAATAAGTGGTTCTGCACGAAATAAGGTCGGAATTTGTATGCCAGTGTTGATTATTGAACCCATTTTAGATTTTGATTGACTATGCTAATAGGAATTTACATTGGTTTTGGATTAGGTTTGCATTCCCCTGTCATTGACTCTATTGTCGTTCATATGACTATGAAATGAGGCAGACCACGCATTGCAAATCAGACAGTAGACAAGGGTAGAATTGTATTTAAATAATAAAAGCCACCCGATATACCCTTTGTAACCTCATTTGATCCCTTATCGATTTTAATACGCAGTTCCTCGATCGGTATAACTTACCTGAAACAAAGCAAAACAAAAAATAAATATTATGAAGAATTATGTCATGCATAATATTTACAAATATAACAATGTCTGCATGCGATAACAAGTTATTTAGAAACAGTTTACTTAATATTACATTATGAGTGCAACGTAAACAGCGACGGACAATGAACTGATTCCAACCAATCACAATAATTAAAATATTTTCCCGGAAAATACAAATAATGTTGCACACATTACGGAACATAATTGTCCAAAATGAATCTGCAGCCAAACCCAAACAAGGATACTGTACAAATAAATAACTTGAAACGAGCCACTAATAACAGAAATACAAAATGAACTACATCTTTATCAGAACAAATACCTACTTAGACTGCAAATACCACAAAATGACCACAAACATGCAAAACATGAACCTCAAACCGACGAACGAAGCTCAAATACGGAATAAAGCGTCACAAGTAATAATAGGAATGATACAAAATACTCCAAATACTAAGAACTGTGAACAATAGAATGAGGACATACGTACTTAAGCACCCGCTTGTAACCAACGCGTTATTCTAATTCGCACAGCGCTAATTATTTCACATCAAAACGTAATTAAGCACAGCTGGATAAAGCCACTTATGGGACGAGCGATCAAACAGCAGACGTGATATAAATAGATTTACAGTTGCAGATATAGCAGTGGATGCCCAGAGATTAAGATCTGAAATGTGGCTTGATGATCTTTGTCTCATTGGATCTTAAAATGGCAAAAAGTGTCAAGATAACGAACTAGTTCCCATAAAAGAACGGATGCATTAATTGACGTAACTCAGAATGTCATTTTTTTAATGAAATTAAATTCATGATCAATAGAAGGTATTATTTTTTTAGATCGATAACGATATGTTCGTATTCATCTAGATAACAACAAGAAATAACAAATCTAAAGGACGGACGGGTTCACGATAAATTTAGCTCGTGATAGCTTAACAGCAAATAGGGCGCAACGATAGTGGCTTCAGGAATAATAAAGTCCAAGGAAGGCATCGCGTTCATGTTGAAAATATTTTTACAAAAAGGTCTCTCCAGAATAAAATGTGAGTTTTATTTTCGTTTACTCATACTATTGCGGACGGGTTCAAGTGTTATGTCATATTGTGGTGTCCTCCATCAACATCCTCAGACAGGTTTCGGGATAGGATAATGTATCAAAGCGGTTGTCGCGTCTACATAATTTATAACGCTAGTCTTTGAAGCGTCGGTTGCAGCGCCACATGGCGTGTTTGAATTAATGGCTCTTGTTTAATATGAAAACAAATATTTCGCGTTGAATGCGACCGTCCAATCTCGGAACACGTGTACCAGTACAATGCAGGCAATATTTACGAGTCATGTTTTGTTTGTAGCTCTCGGCAGTTTTTGCGAAGAATATTCGGTTGAACAGGTTTTACTAGAGGGATTTATGCCGACAATCCAACGGACGAAATAACATGACCCGAATGTTACAAACGTAGGACTATAAGTTCCAACGTTCAATTTTATAGCGACCCAAAGGAATGACGCATGATATTCCAGAACATAAGGAATTTATTATATTGCAAACAAAGTTCTATTACCAAAACGCAAAGGTTTTATTCTACGATAAAGCTTACCCTACTTTCAGACATACTGGGTTAGATAGCAGAGGTCAAAACGTCACTGACTGATAAAATTCCAACTACGGGGGGTGGCGAAGCTAGATAGCAGAATGTGTCTGATGCGGCATATCGCTAGACCTACTTGCGTCGGGAAGCAATTTAATAGATGTGCTGCATACACGATAAACCTAACTAGATTCATAAATCTTGGATGTAGCAAAAATGACTGAAAATATTTCACCCCATCAAAATTCATTTCAGACAAAACAGCAATTTATTACTAAATTCAACGGAAAGTAGACACGACAGATTCCAAAAATTGATTCACAAATCACTTCGAATTCCACAATGTTTCAATTTCTCAGAACATTCGATATTCTTTGAGCCTGTTATAACAGTAGACAACACACGTATGAATGAAACAACATACAGAAGTGGAGTACATGCTTGTGATTACAACACTATGAATAATCCCGATGGCGTAACGTTACAAATTGCACAATTGAAAACAATTTGGCAAGTTCAACGGAGAAAAAAAACTCGCGAGATTAATTCTGGCGCTTCTGAAGACTACTCAAGATCATGACTAGTTTCAAATGATAAGCCACGTGTGGCATCTATTATAGTAGCTGAATTGTTGCTTGGGGTCAAAGTGGAGAATCACATCAGAGAGGATCGTAAAACAACATTAAAAACTGAATCGTTTTCAAACTCAACCTTGGTGAGTTCGTCTGAGTTTCTGTAACGAACGTCAGAAGTAAGTATTACCCCATACATATTGATAATTTAACCATTTTCCACGAAGCTTTTTCGTCTGAAGTCTTATTGCCTGTCAAACACCAGTCTGTTTGACAGATTGACTGATTGTTACATTAAGCTACTCTCAGCCAAAAGCGAGAACGTTTATTCAGACACTATTTGGTACAAGGAGCCTGTTAAAAGATACATGTCTATGAGTCAAATAGAATTACATTACAAGACAAGCTGACAATTGGTTTGCGCTTTTCTTACACTTTTTTGTTAAGTAAGAATAACATAGCCGTAATCTGGGCCCAGTTATTATAAAACAGATTTTTTAATTCATTCTAAAACCGGCTTTTCAATAACTACATTAATATCATCTGATTTTATGATTGCTACATGCGAGAATTTTGCAATATCACGAATTCCTAATTCATCTTAGACCGTTTCCATTCCAGTCTAGATGGTATCTGTATAACCAAACGGCTCAGCTCTCAAAGCAATCTGATCAAACTAGAGCACTACCGACATCATACACCAGTCAATATAGATTTTCCGGGATTATGCTAGGTACAACATATTACTCGAAAATCAAAATTGATAGTTTTGCACGATATTATACAGTTGCTACTAAAATGGGTGCAATAAATTAGCGAATCAGTACAGTGAGATAAACCTAGTTAAGATGATGGGTTTAATAGGTGCAATCAGAAGCACGCATTGTGCAACAATATGAGTTATCCAAACAAATCTCGTTACTTGCGGGCCCGGAGTCACGCAACATACCACGCACAATATCAGCTCACGTGCTACTCAATCACTAATTGAATAAACTGAACTAATCCAAGTATCCGTGCGTCACACCGACGCGAACAATGAAAATTGCACGCATTTTACACAAACACAATGTTTATGCGTACATTTAATGGAACTGCCAACTTTATTAATTAGAGTAATTAAAAATTACGAGTGTGCTATGCCCGTCATGTTGGAAAACAAATTGATGGAGCGTTATTTTCACGCGTAGGAGTGGCAGGGAACGCCAAGATAAGGAAACATGCGAACCCATTAAAATAATGGACTCATGACAGGAGATAAACCACGAGATGGAAATAAATTCTTTGGTCAATAAAATACATAGTACATGGACCCATTATTCAATGAAGATGCATGACAGCATCCACCAGTAACAAAGACACAAGTGCTACATCTTTCTTCAGTAAATACCTACTCAAATAGTAACAGAGAGGTGTAAAGACAAATATTATGTTGTCGTTTAATATTTTGGATTCATGACCAGCAAATTAGAGAGGTCTAGCAATATTGACAGTCTCCAACTACTAATAGAATGTCATATACCTGGCACAGATTTATCAAAAGAAATTTGGAATCAAGCTGGGTATGACATGAATAAGGAAAAAAATTAAATTTCTTAAAACTAGTATCCAATATTAGTAAAAATCCCTTATCCCATAATCCCTTATATAAGTGTAATATAAGCACTCGTAAGATCTAGAATAAAATCGTATCACCCAAGACAAGAAGCAACACATTGTTCTGAATCTCCCACGATATTCGATAAGGTGAATTAAATTAATGGCCATAAGCCGACTGCTTTATTGTTCAAAAGAGGTTCAACACAGAAATATGGAGATTGGATTATCTCACCCATAATTCAGCCGTGTTGGAATAATTGGTTAATGTTTCAATAGGGGAGTTGGGAGATATTAATCTTTGTGAAATTGTTTTCAAAGTGGTTCGTATTAGCTTGACGTGTTCGTGAATTAATATTAATCTTAAAAAACCGGCCAAGTGCGAGTCGGATTCGCACGCGAAGGGTTCCGTTCCATTATCTATGAAA
>NWSH02000329.1:2588797-2602072 GCA_002382865.2 Heliothis virescens | reverse complement strand
GGGTACTTTTTATCCCGAAAAAAATAGATATTCCCGAGGGAAAACAAAAATATTGTTTGCTTGATGGATGGATTGTAGATGGCGCTGTGTGTCGAACCGAATTCCACGCGGGCGAAGCCGCGGGCGGAAAGCTAGTACTAAATAAATTAATACATGTTTTGCATAGATTAGAATTTTAGATTAACCACTTGATAAATACACCAATTATAATGCAGTTAATTGTTATCTGCATAGACAGGAACTTTTGGAATGAGTTCCTAACTTCAGAATATTTAGGTATTTACTTACAATGAGGATTTTATTTTTACATACACAACTAGTTTATGATAATGAACGGTATATTTGTTAAGACTTTCATTGTGGCATGCGAATAAGGGATATGACTATATAATGTAAATTATTGTATCTAAATGGTCATAATTGGCTATGAATA
The DNA here is from genome assembly GCA_002382865.2 of Heliothis virescens. Classification (NCBI taxonomy): domain Eukaryota; kingdom Metazoa; phylum Arthropoda; class Insecta; order Lepidoptera; family Noctuidae; genus Heliothis; species Heliothis virescens. Next base: position 2,601,639 of record NWSH02000329.1, on the reverse strand, counting down.
TATCAATAGATTAGTAATTCTTCTAACTGTAGTTGCCAAATTGGTTAAAATATTGTTTGAACCATAAAAGTACAGATAACATCAGATAACAGTATCTGTCAAATTTTACCAATCAAACATTAACCTACCACTAGCATGGTAAGGTTGAAAATCTATTGCAGAAATTTGACAGATTGTGGGAACTTGATGCACTGTCGTCTGTACATCTACATCTTGAGAACTACACAAAGCGAGAACCAATTTTTTGTAACAAAAACAAGTGTGACATCCTCACAGCTGTTGTTTTGTTTTCATGAATAAATGCCAATTAATCGTACCGAGTCCACAAGAAACTTTGCAGAAGGAAACCAACCAAAAGTGCAAGTGTATAAGGTCAATTTTACAAAAACATCCATAAATTTAGGGTGACTTGGCAAATTTTGTTTATTTTGACAAGTTTTTCCATGTGTTCAGTTATTGATACTAAAGATGGCTTCAATGATTAAGAAAAATGATAAAAGAAATTAATCTAAATAAAGTTTCTTTTAAAACAAATAATTTGTGTTGTAGTATAAACATAACCTACAAATATGGCCGTTCTAAGATTTGTGCAAGTAATCAACAGGTTAAAATTGTATTTAGAAGTCTTTCCACATATTATGTTGCACATGTTTAACTGTATAGACAGAAAATATATAATTTTATGCCAGATGCAACTGATTATTATTCTAACGAGGTTTTATGTATTCTTTTTTATAATTATAACCTTCATATTTTTCCATAGCAACACGTTAGGACTGTTTTGATGTAAATTACCATTTAATGATATTAGATTATCAGTACATACAATAATAATGAATCAACTTTGTTATTCTACTGTTTTCCCATCAAATTAGTCAAGTTTGACCCAATGTTTGATCAATATGACAAGGTCATTGACTCCGAATACTGCAAATATTTACTAGGCACTGTTACTCGCACCAAATGTGCCAGGCTAGATGCTCAACTGTTTATCTATGATACAAATAAAAGTAAAAATGCTTTAGGACTGAATAATTTTACATAAATACACCTTCTATTGCACTCAAGCCTTTTTAATGTCTTACAGAGGGTTATGACCTGCTGTAGACCAATAAAAAAGGTTTACATAACAATAAAAGCCAGGTTTGTATTGTAAAGTCTAATTTTCCAATAAGGAATTTGTATACTGCAAATTTTTATCAAAACCATTGTGAGTTTACTGCCTGATAAGCTTTTATAGAAGCATCTTATTACATTTTGTATTTTTTTAAGAAAGCTATACTACTATGTAATTACAAACATATTTCAGATGTAATTACTTACCACTAGTCTCATTTTTGATAGTATTTTGTCTTGTTTGCTTTAGTGTAGACAAGTATCACACATTTTAAGACTTATGGCCCCTTCGTAATGAATTATCGAGTATCTGGCATGATTTCAGCTCATTCATGTGAGTATTTGTGCTGCAAAGGAATGTTAGTTACCTGAAAATATACAAACCTGGTTGTCTCCTCCTCCATTCTCTTTGCCCCAGAAACATTTAACTATGTGCCCACTAATTTCTGTATTATGTGTCGCTTCAATGGCATGTGCTGCCGCTTCTTTAGTCGTAAACCTAATGAAGGCATAACCTTTATCCCTGAACACTCGTATGTCCTGTATCTGGCCAAACTGTGAGAATGTGTTCTGCATCAACTCCTCAGTTATAACATTGCTAGTGAAGCCCCCGCAGTACACCGTCGTGTTCGTCGGTGAGCTCTGATTGTACACCTCGTCGAATGTCGGCTGTTTTGCTCGCTTGCTGCTCGGCGCTCCTTCATTTGGCTTTGACGGCGGCTTGCGCGTCGACCAGTTCGTGCGTATGGAGCGAGACCCTAACCACTGCCCATTCATTGCCTGAATAGCGGCCTCTGCATCAGCCTTCTTAACAAAAGAAACGAAAGCGTACCCTTTAGATTTGAGCGTTTGTGGGTCGCGGACTATCCGACAGTTCGAAATTTCACCGAATGGCGCAAACGCCTCTCTCAATATGTGCGTTTCGATCTCCGGTGATAAATCTCCTACGAATATGTGATGATGGTTGCTGGTATCAGTCTTCGGCTGATTGCCAGGACTCGTAGCCCAGTTAACCTTCATTTCCTTGTCGAGGACCACTCGCTTGTTCATGGCGGCCAGAGCTGTAGCTGCCGCCGTGTGACTTGTAAACTCGAGGAAGGCATAGGGATCGTTGCCGGGCTCGCGGATTATCTTACAACCTTTTACTTCGCCTATTTGTCCGAACAACGTACATATGAATACTTCTGTAACACTCGCGTCCAAATTACCGACGTAGAGAGTTTTAGGATGGCTTTCGTCGCCCATATTAGCTTATATCGTAATCTAGCGATTACTTAATTACGACTATGAACACTAATATTGAAAATAAGCGTTAATCAACGTGTTATTTCATCACATAAAACATTGGATGACGGATAAAAGAAGGAAAAATGTCGCAAACAGCGCCTAGAACTTCTCGAAAGACGTTGCTGTTGACTCGTGAAACGTTCACTTTTCGGAAACAAACGCATCTATAGACGAATTTCCGGTGGAATTCATTTGAAAAGTTGGCGGGAACAAACTAATATTTAGCTTTATGAGTTTCAACCTCTACAAAAAATTATTCCGACATAAAAATTGTATTATTTGCAATCCATCAAAGTATTATTTTATTAATTGAATTGAATTATTTAATAAAAATGAATATGCATTTTCAGGTCATAAACAATGTAAACTAATGTTCATAGATTTCATGCAAAACTTTTCCGGAAACGAGTGTCAGTTGAAAGTCTATGACTCATCGAAAAGTGTGCTTTCGATTACAAATACCTTGAATAGAATCCGGTTTTCTATTGGCTCTCAAATAGTTATTCAGTTGTTAGCCAATAAGAACCTGTTCAGTGTTTTTAAATTGATAAGAAATTAAAGCATAGACAAATCTAAACAAAAGAGTCCTCTACAATGATGCCGAAAAATTTAAGATTGTATGTATTACCGAGAATTCTGTAAACATATAAATTTATTCTAATCTTACATTAGTTTTTACATTTATTCTAATCTTATTTGTTATCCAGAAATAATGTCATCTTTTCGCTTCATAAAAAGAAAGAAAACAACAGGTAAACAAAGTAGATTTTTTAGTGGAAATCATTTCATGATAAGTAAATAAATAATATAATATTCTAATTATTTGTGAACAATAACATATTTACAATTTATAAATTAATACTATTTGCTAAATATAATATAATAATATTAAATAAATAAATAAATAAATATAATAATATAATTATATTTTGATTAAGACTGTTGATGCACAATCTATATTCAAACAAAATTCTTCACATTATTCTTTGATATAAACTAAAACTGAAAATTATAAATAAAAAGTTGGTAACATTAGCACAATAAATTTTTTGACAGTTCGTCAGCGACAAGTTGAGTTGTCGCGCGATGTAAAGTTTATAAATTATTAGAAAATCATTACTAAAGTTTGTGTAAATGAAATAGGTTACGGTACTAGTCACTACCGTTTTTTCAGTAACGTTATTTTCCAATAAAATCCAATATTCAAAGTTATTATCGTGCGAGGTTAGAACCGCTTGTCAAGTACACGTATGCAGCTATGTTAGTCTTATGTTCAGATTTTGTGATTTTTGAGTGAAATGACGTGAAAAGAACCCTAAGAAAACACACGAAAAACAATGTTGCCCCTTACGCAAAAGGACACGCGGGCTCCGCGCGGAACTGTGGGTGGAATACGTGAAAAGATAGCAAATTGGATGAGACTAATTTATTCTGATAAGAATTCGAGGAATCTATTCCTGTTTCTTCTACTAAATTTGTCCTTCGCATTTGTCGAGTTGTTCTATGGTGTATGGACGAATAGTTTAGGTGAGTTCCTTGAATATTGTATTCTAAACTTATTTTTGGTGTATATTTTCCTTATACTTGTAGCATATTGTTGACTTTCGTTGTATTAATTGGCCCTTATTTTGGTTGTAGGTCTAATTTCTGATGCATTCCACATGTTCTTTGATTGTACGGGGCTGGTGGCCGGGCTTGCGGCCTCCTTGGTGTCGAAATGGCGCGCAAACGAACGATTTTCGTATGGCTACGCGAGAGCTGAGGTGCTGGCCGGATTTGTAAATGGACTGTTCCTGTTGTTTATAGCATTTTTCATAATGAGTGAGGCTGTGGAAAGAGCTATTGAGCCACCAGAGGTAAATACAATTTTTTTACATTTTGATAAATGAATACGCTTCACATTTAAGTCAACATCTAACATAAAAAAATAGCAATATGCTTGGAAAATCAATTCGGTCTAGATAAATGTATCAACTGGTCCAAAAGTTTCCAAATTGTTTGAGATCTAGATTTAACAAGACATCAATTTATTGCCCAAACAGGGTGAAAGGTTCACCTAAGTAAAAAAAATGTTATACAGAACAAAATAAATCTCAACAAAAGAAAGTTATTGAGATTGCAGTACAAATAGTTATTATTTAGTTTAGACCAAATTATAAAGTAAACTTAATCTAAATACAAAATTCTAAGACTAAGTATGAAATAAGTACTAACTCATTTTTATCAACACTGATAAAGTTTTATTCAGTCTAGCTCAATCTTTTATCATTATTGTTATTCATTAAATACATATAGCAAATAAAATATACTATTATGTAATTATTACTTGATTAAATTATCCACTTCTTGGATGTAAATATGTTAGGTTACCAGCTGTCTTATGCCGTTCCCAATAACCTATCTAACTCTGGATTTGCTTACCAGAGATAGAAATTTGACATTACTTGTATGGGGCTAATGCCAAAATCCTATCACTAGTAAGCAAATCCAGAGATAGACAGAATATTGATTTCCGCAGTTAGGGTTAGCTTCCAGTCTAACCAGATGTAGCTGTGTACCAGTATTTTTCATAGAGTGACACCTTTAACCCAGTGACCTGAGCAACCCAATATCCCTTAAAAAGACTAGTAGACTGACAAAGATGTTCAAATGACAGACAGGACCCACCAATTAACCGCTCATACGCCGGTAATTATAAGACAATAGAAAATTGTTTGTGTCTTGCATATATATCCGTGCTTTCAGCATATGATAGATTAATATGCCTCTTGAATTACAAAGGATCTTATTGTGACAAGATGTTTTATCGATCCATGGACCTACCAGGTCAAGCATTGCTTCACCTTAAGATCCATCCACTTGACATGTCCATTACCTAGTCACAATCTCCTTTTTTATATCGATGGGAAATCATCAGTATGACCCCTCCCGCTGACAGCGGAAGGGAGTGTCAGACTTTTACTGACTAAAACCCACCGTGTTCCTTCGGGAGCCCTTTGTGTACCAGGGCTGCGGTAACTCTTTTGAACAACCCGCAGCCCCGACGGGCTCTGGCCCTAGTGGGCCCCGCAGGGAGTCACAATCTCCTCTGGTATAAAAAATAAAGTTTTTTTAATACACTGGCCTAATATGAACTAAAGAAGGTCAAGGCATTTAAGGTTTTATGCAGTTGTGACAATGTACCAATTCACTAAGCAACTAAGTGGGTACAGATGGAATTACTTACAGTAAATCCATAACAATTCAATTGTTTTAAACACTTCCTTGATAATATGTTAAACATATCATACAATTATCAACCTTAATCTCCTTGTAATATGGTCCGAGAAGGTTCAACTGTAAAATTTATCAATATCAGCAGAACTAATCAACTTTATGGTCCCATTGACTTAGCAAAACAATAAATCATTGAAACTATGTATTCCTTAGAGAATATCGGCATTTAAATTGTTTATTTAATTTATCAAACTACAAACTGAAGAATTTTAAGCACAATTTTGAGAAAAAAAAATTAACACAGTTTTGATAAATAAATTTTCACATCTCCAATACTTGTACGTCTAATTTTGAGTAGATTACTTCATGGTTGAATATTAACAGGAATTTACATTAAAGGGTTTCAGTTAGCATTACAAATCCTTTACAGAACGAGTAGGCGTTAATTCAATTTGCGTAATTCTTGCAAAAAGTCCGCTTCTGAAAAATAGTTTCTGAATGTGACCAAATAATCAATCAATGCACTATAACAAACATAATCACACAAAAAAATATGCCCTGATACACCACTGCATATCAAAATATCAAACTTTCACCCATTAACGTTAGCCAAGCGATTTTCAACACAATGACGTTGCAATAGTGTTGAAATTAAGTTGCCAAATAGCAGAGACAATTCTTGCTGTACAGCACGTATTTTATAAGTTTTATTTGCCAAGAGTTTATTGTCAACTAAATAACTTGCGTTGCAGCATCGTTACTGGTTTGGTTTCATTGTATGGTGAGGTCTTGGTACCATTTACGAAAAAAGTTTCTAAGTCTTCAAGCTGAAATTTCAATTGGGAGTCGGCGATAGTTAATGTGAGCTTAATAAAGAGGAAAAATTATGTTTGTTTGTACCCTAAAGGCTCCGAAACTGAATCGATTTGGGAAATTATTTCCCTGTTGGAAAACTGACTATCGCCGTGTAACACAGGCTATATTTTTCTCGAGTAAGTCCCTCCGAGACGCGGGTGAAACCGTGGGAAACAGGTAGTTTTCACCTTAATTAGATGAATGATGATATGAGATATTTTTTTTGACAAAATCTTCAGCAAACCTCCTCCCTCCTAGTGTAATCGTTAGTATAAACGAGCATTCACTCTTTCATTTAAGCCTGTGTCGAGTGTCCTACTTGTGCTCTTGCCAAAGATGTCCTTTGGCACCCATTTCTCACAGAAAAACGATTGACACGCTTTTCGTTTCCTCCGGCCTGGCGCATTGCGCGCCTTTTCTTAGTCCATAATTCTATAATTGCATTATACGCTCTGTCAAAATACTGCTATAGAAAGAGCTTAAACTTGATAGATTAATTCACAGCAATATTCCGGTTTTGCAAGTCTTGAAGTTCAGTTAAATATCAACCTGTAGAGTGTAGGTGTTACGATAATCGCCAGCCGTGGAGGTCAAGTAACTAAGCAGTCGTAAAAAACAGCCCAGAAGCAGAAGTATTGGTGAACTCTGAATCTCGGGGTCAATTGTCTTGAATGCGGGTATTTTCTCTTTCGTATGATTAACTTATCGTCCCGGGGATTCACAAGTCACAACTTTGTGAGGCAACCATGCTTTGAATATTTTCCCAATAGATCTATACTAATGATTATAATTTAAACTGAAGAATTTGTTGGAATGCGCTCATCTCAAGAACTACTGGTCCGATTTGGAAATTTATTTCTGTCATAGATAGTGCATACATCAAGGAAGGCTATAAGTAGGCCTATTTATCTGGGATCTAAATGCCAGGGATATCTTTAATTCATCTGTGTTATCTTCGCTTAAAGTTATTTTATTGAAAGTAACTGCTCGTCGGAAGGGATTTCAACAATGTAGCGTGTTAAAAAATCTCACGTTTTGTTTACATTAACGTTCAGGAAATGTCTTATGATGTCATATCTCCTGCAGCTGATAAAACACGACATGCTTCGGTATAGTTATTGCTAACTAGCTGGTCCTTGTGGTTCTAACCGCGTTTTGAGCGAACAATTTTTTCCACCCGGATAAAAAGTAGCTTATAATTATCCTTTCTGAAGCTCTAGCAGGTCAGCCTACCCCGATCTGTCACGTTTTAACTATAGGACATTACCACTATTGTGGTAAGGTTAAAAATCTATTGCAGAAATTCGTCAGATTGTGGTAACTTGAAGTGCCTCTGTACCAAAAAAATAATGGGTTCAGTCAGTAGTTTTGACGTTAAATCGCGACAGATCTACAGACAGTTACATTCGCATCTATAATGCATGGGTAGTCTATTTATAACCGAACACCTGAGTTTTATCCGCGTTTTGACTACTTTAGTTTACCCTAATGTTAAACAAATTATTTTTTACGGCAGCTACAAAAACCAGTCAGTTTAATTAAGTATTTTTATTGTTAGCATGATCAACAATGAAGCCTATACTGCTATAACTCCCCTACGTTTGTTGCCCGAAGTACACATAAGGGTACATTCATATGGGATACGTTTTTCCTGATTCGCTAAAAACACGGTACGTCATGTTCAGGTTCTCTTCACGAGAGGAAGACGTATTCGAATCTGCTATTTTTCACGATTCATTAACCATGGGGCCATTGGTGTTCAAAAAGCATTACTCCAGTCAAAAAATGTAACGTCTCATAAAAAAGACAATTCGTTAAAAGACGTCGCGTCGTGTGAACAAGCCGTAGCTTTGACCAGACTCCATCAACTTATCGAAACGATAAAATATACGAAGGGACATTTCCCAACTCAATTTGGCTTCCCATAATTAGATAAAGATCGCTTTGCAAGATAAACTGTTTTCACTATTACATGTAAACACGTGAATGACATTTTTTGTGGCCTAACGTGATACAGATAAGTTCGTTATTGTTAGGCACGTGTTCCGATACCGCTTTTGTGTTGCAACTTATCTCATGATTGTTATAAACGGAACCACGTCTTGTGGGTTACGTCATTATTTGATGGGTGTTATTGGAATATGTAAGACTTGCTTTCGCCAGCATCCTGTACTAGTGGTAGTTCCCGCGGGATATGGGTGGATGGATCCGCAGGGCCCAGCTGCAGCTATACCCTGTTCACGATAACGTTAGAAAAAAGAGGCTCGCAGAAGCAGGAGTACGATACCTTTTGTTTCAAGTTAAGTTCAAATAATTTTAATAAATAATATGTATGGCATATAATAATAGTAAATATGATAAAATATGGATAATAATAGTAAATTATTTTACACGTCTCGAGGCGAATGACGTGAAATGAAACAGTGTTTAGTAACAATCAGTTTGTTAATAAAAACTAAATAAAATAACTTTATCAGTATTATCACAATGGCATAACATTATTGTTTTCAACAAACCAATTTTAATCATTTAGAATGCCAGATGATTAATATAAATAATCATATAATCTCAAGTTAATGATTCCTACAATGGAGATGACAGGTCACTAATTTTATTCTGCCAGTCATCGTCCTCTGTTGATGATGAAGAAGTTCCACCAACGTTATAAAACCTTTCAATAACATTATTTATTATACCATCAAGTTGGCAAAACTTTTCCTCTTCTTTAATCGTATTAGTAATGCAAGATTGCCATTTCTCTGTCATAATATATGTTAGTGCTCGAGGAAGTTACCGCTTCACTTCTTCTAATTTAAATTATTTATTAATTGGGGCAATAATAACAGTAACAATAAACAACAAAATCACGAAAATTCAGTTATAACGAGAAAAGTCGTAGGTACTCACACAATTTGACAAATCATATTTGACAAAACCTCCCAAAATGAAAAATTCACGTACTGCCACAGTTTATGAAGGGAATAGAGTAAGATTTTAGTTTTGGTAGAAATACGTGAAAACGTTTTGCTTCTTTTAGATTTTAGACATCGACATAATATTACAAAAAAGCAATATTAAATGAAAGCCTTATAATTTCATAAGGTCGATAGGTTAAATAAGAATAATTATGAGTGGTAGCTGCTATTAAAATTAATTATTTTATTTTCTTTGCTTTATGATTCCACAAATTAACTAAATTAAAATTTTCGATATTATACATTTTGTGACTTGGTCTGAGACTGCCTGAGAAAATTTACAGTGACGTGAAAAGATTCCCAGTACTCTCTACCCCTGCTTCTTTTAGATTTTTTTAACGTCGACACGACAACAGAATGTAAAAATAAACGATATTAAATGGAAATCTTGTAATTTCAGAAAGTAGATAATTTAAATATGTACAATCAAGTGTGACGCCTGTTATTTAAATTAATTAGATTTTTTCCACATCAATCTGGAGCGTTATCATTTTTGTTGTAATTTCATTTTAAAGTGAACGCCTAAAAGAGCCTTATTAAACTTCTTTCTATTCCTATCGCGAACAGACCATAGTAGTAATTATTCAGGTTCAGATTGAAAAACAATTAGGTCATAATTGAAAAACAATTGAAAGTGACGTTTTGCATACATAATGAAGTGCAAGTGCACCATCGATCGAAAATCTGATATGAAAGTAAAGACATACATTAGAGCCTAGACATTAATGCAAAATTTATCCAACATGTGGTGCATAAAAGGACCATGAACTAAAGAAGCACCGGGGGCGGTTTATTTAAAGCGCATGACGCTGTAATTAATTTTAACATTGAAATTATGCTTACTCGTGAAAAGCGACCGCATTATTTCAACACGTCCTACTTCATTTGATGAACGAAATTCCTGTTATAAAATCTAATTCTGTGAATATTCTACCAGACCTAAGAGACGCTAGACTCGCATTGAGCTTCAAACAAAGACGATGATGGCCATGGCTACCTAAAAAATCACCCAGAGATTTTCGCATACCTATAACACGATTTGCACAAATTTAATTCGTAGAGTACCTATCTACTATTTAATCGCACATATAGTGAAATCCACTACTTCCGACTACCAATGTCGAATCGAATCATCAGTCCTTGGCAAAATCTTCATATAATGAACATTTCCTAATTCTATTTTTATAAATTCCAGGTAAAACATGAACGGCTGCTGTTGGTATCGATACTGGGCTTCCTGGTGAACATGGTGGGCATATACGCGTTCCACCACGGGCACGGCCATGGCCACGGAGGACATGGTCACTCCCATGGCGGCCACGGCCACTCACACAACCACCATGGCCACTCCCACGATGACGATAGCGAGGCCCCCACCGGTGCTGGCTCCGCTATCATGAGAGGAGTGTTCCTACACGTACTAGCTGATACTCTAGGTTCTGTTGGTGTTATCATCTCAGCTATCCTCATGAGAACGTTCGGCTGGATGAGAGCCGACCCCATCTGCTCCATGGCCATAGCTCTCCTCATAGCCGCTAGTGTGATACCTTTAGTGCGCGACTCCGCGGGCGTGCTCATGCAACGGACTCCTACATCGCTGGAGCGCGCGTTACCTAACCTATACACGCGTGTGGTCGGCCTAGCCGGCGTGCACGCAGTTCACGAACCGCACTTCTGGACGCTGTGTAGTGACGTCCACGTGGGTGCACTTAAAATAGAAGTGGCGAAGGAAGTGGATCCTAGGTACGTGACGGAACAAACGTCGCGGATCTTCCGCGAGGCCGGCGTCAAACATCTGACGGTGCAGCTCGACTACTACCCACTCTGATGATCACAAATATACACATGCCCACGCAGTGGACCCGTGTTTTGTATATAAGGAGTAAATAAGTTAATAAAATGTACTGTGCAATTATGATTGGATGATTGTAAGATTTAATTTTTGTATGTTTTATTAATTATGTTGTGATGAATAAATTCGTTCTATTTTTTTAACTGTACCCCAAACATTTCCATAAATAATTTATTGGATACAATCTGTATTGCCTTTAAAATTACCTACTTCAAAAGTATTGGTTTAGTGTACTTTATTTATTAGAGCATTCATTGTTTGCTATGAAGTATAGCTATGTGTAGTATATTTTTATATTATATTTATCCTTTTTAGTTACTTTTTTATATTTAACATTCCAATTAATCAGATATGGAACTTTGTCACATGGTAACTTTGAAAACTGAAATTATAGACTTCTTTTGTGACACCTACCTAAGTGCTAATGGACAGGATGCACTGAACAAAGTATTGTATTCCAATAATGAGTCGTTAGAAAGAATTCGAATTATCAATTAATTCTTACATCACACAAAATAGGTAAGTAATTGGAATATGATTGGTTTCAGTCCGTCTAGTCTACACTTTGGACCTAGGTGCGTCACATTTTCCCACAATTCTCTATTTATTTTATAATTAAAACAATATTAAATTAGCAAATTGATAGTTAATTTAACATTTACAAGTTTCTTAGTGTAAATAACTATGACTTGTTCTATCGTTGTTTTTTAACTTATTGTGTAAAACAATGTTATTAACATTATAAATTAATTTATATTTCATAAATAAAAAGTGCATTTAAATTACTGAAATTTTGAGAAAGTTACAAGATCCATGACCCGAAGTATTTGTATAGAGTAAAGAATTTTATAGAAAGGCCACAAAATATATTTCGGCTTATAGGCTTAACTCAGGGATTTGGCTGTACTATGTTTAGCACTTCAATAGATAATAATATACGTGATAGAATCGCTGTGTACATTTAAAACTATAGTTGTATCAAGAAGAAAATAATAAAATTTAACTATGATAATTCTCCGGCTACTGAACCACGCTCTAAAACCCTCTGACTAAGCTGTTGCCTACCCCTGATTATTGAATAATAATTCCTGTTGTATTCCTATCTTCGGCAAAGATGATAGTTTACGATTTGCCTAGCCATCTCAACACATTTAGGGTCGATTTATACTAGCGCAGAGTCGAAGCGCATCGAAGCGTCTTTCCAAAACCGAACATAACAAATTCAACCTTAACTCCACAGTGTAATGCACACATTACTTCGGAGAATTTAAAAAGACGCGCGCATTCGTCGGAATTCGCGCGTCTGCGCGCGAATTCCGACGAATAACGCTGATTGGTGCGCGCGCATTCGCGCGCCCAATAGCGAACCAACGCGTCATCAGTCGGAAGGTCAATAGCTCTGCTGTTGATGCCCATTACTACACGTGAGAGTGCGCGCGCATTCGTGCGAATGCGCGCGCATTCGTGCGGCTTCGCTTTAGTTGCAAAGAATTTGACGCTTCGATGCGCTTCGACTCTGCGCTAGTATAAATCGACCCTAA
>NWSH02000329.1:2554176-2587745 GCA_002382865.2 Heliothis virescens | reverse complement strand
ATACTAGCGCAGAGTCGAAGCGCATCGAAGCGTCTTTCCAAAACCGAACATAACAAATTCAACCTTAACTCCACAGCGTAATGCACACATTACTTCGGAGAATTTAAAAAGACGCGCGCATTCGTCGGAATTCGCGCGTCTGCGCGCGAATTCCGACGAATAACGCTGATTGGTGCGCGCGCATTCGCGCGCCCAATAGCGAACCAACGCGTCATCAGTCGGAAGGTCAATAGCTCTGCTGTTGATGCCCATTACTACACGTGAGAGTGCGCGCGCATTCGTGCGAATGCGCGCGCATTCGTGCGGCTTCGCTTTAGTTGCAAAGAATTTGACGCTTCGATGCGCTTCGACTCTGCGCTAGTATAAATCGACCCTTAAAAGTACCAATAGGGAGAATAAACAGCTGCTAATTAAAGTTTAACTATATAACTAGATACAAACTTCAAATATGTAGCGATAATATAATAATATCCGTCCTTGTTTTCTCTCTCTTGTTTACTTGTAAACCGACTTTCCAAAAAGGAGGTAGATTGGTTTTAGGTTTCTCAATGGTAAACTATCATAATTTTAGAAGGGTGGTAAAATAATTTCTAAGTGCTAATATTTTCTGTTTTTATATTACAATGGTACAATGTTTTGAATTGCTCTTCCAATGAGATGTGTATTGCGAACCCGATTAAATCAGTTTCTACGAGATTAAACATATAAGTTACCGAATTCATGTGTTTTATTTAATTTCTATTAAAAACCTTACAAGTTATAAGGTCCAGGTTTAGATATCCTTTACAGCACTACGGTCCAAATAACAAGACTTATTCAAAACATAGAGCAAGGACTCGCCATACCCCATACCACATTCCCACACATGCGCAGTTCTGTTAACATATTCGCGCAATGATAGGGGGCATGTGCAGCAATCTCTCTTGCACCGAGGAACACCACAAAACATTGTGCTAGGTTGGATTGTGTTATGTACTATTTGATATTTCTGGGATCGGGAAGTCTGAACTCCGATAGTTATTTAAAAAAAATATGGCCCATACCATCGTTTGTAGTGCACACTGTGTGATGTTAGAAATAAGTAGGTACACGATAAAAGTATAATATCAATATCGGGCCTCAAATTAGAGAGAGATTAACTTCTGGTAGCATAATAAAACAATGTATTATTTCAAATATATTTTTACCACATTCGTAAACAGACATGAACTCAAACATTTACAACAAAATTATTAAATAATAAATCTGTATTAAGTATTCCAAAATTTTTATTATTTTAAATATAAAGTAATATAAGATCTATTCTTGCGGATAAAGTGGCCTGCGGGTGTTGTGATGAACATTTACTTTCATTATCACTAGGATTTGATCGAATTCAGTGTTGCCAGGTTGAAATGACACATGAATGAATATTACTAGACCAAAAAATAACATATTTACATCTTCATGAAGTTGGTGAAATAATGGGAATACTTTGAAATACGAGGACTAAAAGATTTCTTGAACACACTCGACGCATGCAATCTGCGAACTTGTAGTTTAATAGCCCGCACGCAACTTTAGCCGCGGCTAAATAGTTATTGTGCTATTCAATGAGTTTTTTGGCCTTAAAATACCGGCGAAGGTAGAGAACCTGCCACGTGGCGAGACCCAGGAGACATGCCATCGAGAATAAACTGAAGAATAGAACTCGGTTATTTGTGGACTCTGAAAAAGAAAAACATAGGAAACTATGATCAAATTAATTGCTTTTGAAAATTTAATTGAGGATTTGGACTGAAAAACAAAAATAAAATAGGGTGATAAAACCTACACTCGCTAAAGGCCTGAAACTGCGTTGAGCGGGCAGAAGCGTGGTTCCATAAAAAAGAGCTCGCGGGCGCCCCCGCGATGGGGCCTTTTTGTATGTAACCGCGCCAGTGCGTGGGCACTGGCAGCAGTTTCAGCCCTATGGAGGAGCTGATATATCCTCATCCGCCTAGCCTTTTGGCTAACATGTTGGAGTCGGATGCCGCTGAGTATCAAGCTGATATATTCGTATATGACAGGTTCATAGAAAAAATATACGGTGTTTTGCTAGATGATAATAAAGATAAAATAATAATTACCATTGGTGTCCCTCATTTCCTCCTCTCGCTTCCTCATGAGTGTGAAGTCCTGGACAATGGCTTCTGACAAGTCCTCTAATCTTTTCAGTTCCAATTCCATGGGTTTCAACTTGGCTGCTTCACCAATCTGCATGGAGAATATTTTTATCAATAAAACATGCTTAAATACAGTAAGAAAAGATATGGTGCGATTTTGAATATGAATTGTGATATTTTTAGGGATGTTCTTAACAAAAAAAAAAAAACTTTACGTCCAGTAGGTTCTGTCTATTACCTGTTTTAAAAAATGAAATAATGAAATACATTTTGCAATAAATTTATAAATATTACATTGCTTACTACAGCTAAAAGTGAATTTATATTTTAATGGATTCTTATTAGATGTTGATGTTAAACACAGCATTACACCACAACACTCAGGATTAACATCTTTTAAAATTGGTTAATTCTTGCGTGAAATCAAAAAAATGTGAATATGTTATACGGAATAAATTCTTCTTGGCAATAAATATTAGTATAGGATTTTAATTAGTTATTAAAGAGCTTTAATTTTAGTAACACTGACATTAAAAAGTATGGGAACCATAATTTTTTTTCGATTTTGGGGGGAAAAATATCAAAAGCATGCCCAAATACTCTTTGTAACTTAGTATAACCATCTCATAGTATGTGGTTTTAATTAAGTAAGTTCTGCTTTTGACGTTCAGTTTTATACACATAATTTGTGAAGCTTATATATAACTAGCCGTTTTCCCGCGGTTTCACTCGCATCCCGTGGGAATTACTGCCCGTACCCGGATAAAATATAGCCTATGTCACTCGTGGATAATGTAGCTTTCGAATGGTGAAAGAATTTTTAAAATCGGTCCAGTAGTTTTTGAGCCTATTCATTACAACCAAACAAACAAACAAAGTTTTCCTCTTTATAATATTAGTATAGATATATTCAAAACTGTTTATTTTCCAAAACTGTTCAAGTAGCAAGAAGTTTTATAACTGACCCTAAACTAGGCATGTCTCATGGCACCAATTTATCGTCTATACATAAGCTCATTGGACATCTAGACAATAGACTATCAATTTATTGTGGTTAGCACAGATTCGCGTTTCCTGCATACAATAACTTCTAGCGGATTTCAATATCTAATCGCCAAAAAATAGATAGGTAGAAAAAATTACAGTATTTTTGAGTATTCAAGCATAAAACAAATGTTACAATGCGTGCTTAAAAAAACTCATTGAAATAAGTTAGTTAGTCACACATAAAGCCCACAAATTATTACCCAAGAGT
This sequence comes from Heliothis virescens, assembly GCA_002382865.2. NCBI lineage: Eukaryota > Metazoa > Arthropoda > Insecta > Lepidoptera > Noctuidae > Heliothis > Heliothis virescens. Next base: position 2,584,346 of record NWSH02000329.1, on the reverse strand, counting down.
TCTGGTGGAGTGTGGAGAAGTTTCACCGATAAATCAACAAAATATATTAAGACATTACTTATAGCTAAAAGCATTTCCTTAGTGAAAGAAAAAAGTTAAAATATGGCCTTATAATAATGTAGCTAGAATAAAGAAAATAATTCTGTAATTTAACTTTTTTTGAGTGAGTAATATAAAGTTTGTAGAAATATCTCTCTAGTTTTGAGTCTTTGCAACGGTTACCATAAAGAGTAAAAGAAAAATTATACTTACACCTTCATAATTTTTGGCTTCTATTCCGATTTTGATATCCAACATCACATCTTGGGTAACACCACGGCGTTCTGAAAGACATATTTCAAAAATATGAAAATGATTGAGCAAATCTCACAATGAGACAGAAACAGTCTTCAAAATTACATTTACTAATTTATGTTAAATATTTTGAAAAGATAATTACGACATATAGGATCTGTTCTAGTGAAGGTGTCCTATGATACAAGGCAAGCCTTTTATAGTGACTATCACATAATAAATCATATATACCTATGGACATTACAATGGCAACCTATTTTTAGGACTCAATAATGAGATCATTAGTAAGCAGCTGTGCTTATGCAAACAATAGTACTACTTGTATACTTTATACTCAAAACTTCACTGAATATAAGGTATAGAGAAAGATATAATACGAGATGATTTTTTTGTTTTCATATTATTCTATCATTTTTGATAGGTATTTAACTATTTTCAGAAACAATACAAAAATAGTACCATGAGAGAGTGTGAGGTATGATCGGGAATTTTAATATCTAATTCAACAGCAACAAAAAATTCTTAAACCTATGAAATGAGATTGATAAAAAACATGATTCATGTCGAAAAAATATTTATCTGCTAAAGGATATCAACGGTCATATTGTATTACAAATGATACTGCAATAGATGTAGCAAAAACAGAAACGAATTGTAAAATTTCAGAATTTAAGTGAACTTTTATAAGTTTTCATGAGCCCAGGAAGGCCTTTTGGAAATAAAAATTTTGTAAGGGTCTACAACAAGACCATTAGCTAAGATCGATCGCTTCAACCAAGTGCTTTCTCACACACACTTATTTTGCAGTGTCCGACAGGGTATTTGTGAATAAGCCATAAGATTTACCAGCTAACAAATATATGTGGAATGCAATAAAAGTATTGAGATAACTTTCCTAGCTCATAATAACTTACCTGGAGGAACTTTTGATATGAAGCACACTTCAAATGTGTCGTAAGTTTCTGTCACAAATGTGAACTTCCCTTTGGTTATGGAATCTCGCTGTGATAATATGTGGTCTTTGGAGTCGCGAATCTGTAAAAATAGAATTAAAAATATTAATCAAACATTATTTACATTTATAGAGAGATTTTGTGAATGAAAAAGGCTTGAAAATTGAATTTTAGATTTACATTATGGCTTGAAATTTAAATTTTTAAAAGAGATAAAAGTTCTGCATTTTTATTTTTAAAAACACACTTAAACAAAGCAATCTGATATAGTACCAATTAATAGTTAAAATTGATATAACATTGGTACTTGGCTTATCATGTTATACAGTCACGCTCAGTGTTATAATACAGAACATATTACACAGTTATATTATTTATTAATACTTGAGTGTGAAACTTAGATAAGCATGGTACTGACTAGCTGGCATATGTTTTGACTTCATTTCTCATACTTATAAGACTGAAAACTATTTGTTTCTTATAGTCCTTGGTTTCCCTATTGTTTACTTCTCAATGTCAATAATTGATACTGTTATCTTTAATTATTGATTATAGGTGTTTTTCAACAAAAAAAAGGACAAATATTCTTTTAAATTACTGGGATTTTAGGATAGTTTCCCAATAAGAATGTATGTGATAATTATTATGAGACACTCAGATTTTTTATAAATCTAAATTGAGTTTTTTTGCAGTGTTACAACATGAGAAATGTCGCGTTTACAGTTATATCAGACCTGTAGGAGTGGTGGAATTTTGCCAAAAAAAAACTTTTGTGACTTACGATATAGTCCACCCTCTGGCCAGCGATCTCTGTGACTTCGTATTCTCCTGCCACGAGCACATTAGCGTGGAGTTCTTCCTTCAAACACTTCTGTGTGTTGGGCGCGAGGCTCCACATGATCGCGTCCGTACCGTGCCATAACACACTCAAAACAAACACGAGATAATGCAACTCCATGTTTATTAATGCTAATATACTGCTCTATCGCGATAATTCAGTCACAATTCATAACATAAAGAACTGAAAACAAACATATTCTATGTCAAAGAGACCGATGAGTTGGCCCGAAATGAGAAACGTCGTCGGCTTTTTGCGTAAAAGTTGCCAGGTTAGGTTACACGTCAGTAACGAAATGGAACGTATTTTGGGTCAGACACAGAACGTGTGTTGTATGAAAAGTTTGTATTTGGAAATTGTAAATCAGTACATCATAAACAAATACGAATTTTAATCAAACATTACAATAAAATGCGTTGCGGATTGCGTCTCCAAATAGAAAATCGCATCTTAAGAAAAATAAAGACTGCGTGAAATGGAGTAGACATGTAAGTTATGAATTGTATTGCCATACTTAGAGGATAAGTGGTTTTTTATTGCACTTTCATCGCTCATTGCCATTTCTATTCAACATTTATTTTATTACAATATTTACTTTGCAGTAAAGAAAAGGACACTAACAAAAGAAACACTCTCTTAAAAAACATTAATTCACAACAGATGTGGCAACATTTTAATAGCGTTCCCGATACAAAATTCAGAGATGCTTAGAATTGACAGCATGAGAAAGAAATAACGATATTTTTTCCATAGTATGTAAGCAGGATAGCTAAACAACACAGGTATCTATAATATAGTGGAATGCAGTTTTCACTCGAAAGTGCAAGTGGATAAATAACAGCATTATAACCTAATTATGAGAATTTGTATTAGTATTTAGCTCCTATTGTGCATATCCTTTAAAGTAATTAATAGAACTACTTATAAACTATATTGGTCAAGAACTGTGAGTGGTAATTGAGTTGTTTTTAATACGTAAAATCTGAAACTGCAGCCTTGGCTGTTTGACAGTTGCCTGGGTCTTACAAATTCTAGAAATTATTAATTTTGATTGAATTCTGAGGCGAAATTTAATACTATCTGATAATACTATATCTGTACCTTGGTTTCATCAATATTATTTCTGGAAAAACTGTGGTGAGTGACATATTTTCGCAATATATATAGATGTTTACATAATAGTATAGTTTTCTCAGAAATGCAGTTGCATTTGTTGGATAGTTAACTTTTGCTATATTTATTAAAGTTCTCGTTACATTTTACATTACAAGGAGTTCACTGACTTACAGAATACCTGTGGAGTTGGACATAAACAACAGAAACTTGGAAGCCTTCCATCAAATTATCACTATCTTATTAATCTTAAAATATTACTGTAAGTATTTCATTCATAGTAATAACATACTCATTTTTCTTTCATTAATTAAAAACTATCCAACTGATCATTAATTAATATGAAAGTAACTTTTATTTAGATGCATAAACAAACTTTTTAAGTTACATTATGACCTTTATTTTCTCCTTTTCTGTGTAAGAAACATACACTTAAACATTTAGATACCCTTGTTGTTTGATCTATGACTGTCCTCTTATTCAATGCCTACAGTAACAAGCGTTTGTATATCAACACTGTTCACTTCCGGCTATTCCCAATATTATATCTATCTCGGGATTTGGGTAGTAGAGATAGGGTTTTGACATTACTTGTATAGAGCTTATGTCAAAATTCTATCTCTAGTAAGCAAATCCTGAGACAGACAGAATATTGAATTCCGCAGTTAATGTAGGTCCCTGAAAGCCTGAAATTCTTATTGCATCCTAGAAATTATGAAAGTATACCTGTACAATTGTCTAATTGGTACCTTTACATACCAATAAGTAATATATCTTAAGATATTGCATCTAATTGGGTGCTCAGTAGCACTGCGGACTGTTATATGAAAATAAGAAATTTTAAAAGTAGGAAATTTTATAGTATCAACATTTATTTAACTTAAACATGTTAGCAGTGTGGATATAAAAAAAAAACAATTATTTTTTCAGGTCTTTGCTATGTCTCGACATACACCGATGCTCAATACCATTATAAATTCAGGAGAAATATGTGAAAGGCAGCCAGGAACATCTTGCTGCTATTGTTGAGGTAAGATTTAACCATCTTCTTGAAAAGGAGTTTCTAAATTCAGTTGTTTATTTAAAGTGGTTATTTATAGACAAGCACAAGATTTGGTTGCCAGCTCGCTGATAAAATGTTGCCATATGAAATTAAAGTTTATAACACAATAATGTAGTAAACAAAATTAAATATTTTAAGGATCATATATTATCATCACCCTGATGCAGGAATTCTTAAAATTTTATAATATCGCAGTTGAGTGTAACACCTTCTTGAAAGTAAACAGTGTGTTGTTCCTCGTCTTCCATCCTTGTATTAAAACCACAGTTCTTGATTATGATTGTTGCCTCCTGATTCAGTGCTATGCCTGGGCACTACTGGCACAGCCCTAGTTTCAGCACAGGTGCCAAGCTCCTAAGCCAGCGGTGAAATGGGCTGAACCTGTGAGCTCTCCTCTGGCCACTTTAATTTTCTTACTAAAATGACTAGAAAATGGCCAAGTTATTAAGAATTACCTATNCGGATTGCGTCTCCAAATAGAAAATCGCATCTTAAGAAAAATAAAGACTGCGTGAAATGGAGTAGACATGTAAGTTATGAATTGTATTGCCATACTTAGAGGATAAGTGGTTTTTTATTGCACTTTCATCGCTCATTGCCATTTCTATTCAACATTTATTTTATTACAATATTTACTTTGCAGTAAAGAAAAGGACACTAACAAAAGAAACACTCTCTTAAAAAACATTAATTCACAACAGATGTGGCAACATTTTAATAGCGTTCCCGATACAAAATTCAGAGATGCTTAGAATTGACAGCATGAGAAAGAAATAACGATATTTTTTCCATAGTATGTAAGCAGGATAGCTAAACAACACAGGTATCTATAATATAGTGGAATGCAGTTTTCACTCGAAAGTGCAAGTGGATAAATAACAGCATTATAACCTAATTATGAGAATTTGTATTAGTATTTAGCTCCTATTGTGCATATCCTTTAAAGTAATTAATAGAACTACTTATAAACTATATTGGTCAAGAACTGTGAGTGGTAATTGAGTTGTTTTTAATACGTAAAATCTGAAACTGCAGCCTTGGCTGTTTGACAGTTGCCTGGGTCTTACAAATTCTAGAAATTATTAATTTTGATTGAATTCTGAGGCGAAATTTAATACTATCTGATAATACTATATCTGTACCTTGGTTTCATCAATATTATTTCTGGAAAAACTGTGGTGAGTGACATATTTTCGCAATATATATAGATGTTTACATAATAGTATAGTTTTCTCAGAAATGCAGTTGCATTTGTTGGATAGTTAACTTTTGCTATATTTATTAAAGTTCTCGTTACATTTTACATTACAAGGAGTTCACTGACTTACAGAATACCTGTGGAGTTGGACATAAACAACAGAAACTTGGAAGCCTTCCATCAAATTATCACTATCTTATTAATCTTAAAATATTACTGTAAGTATTTCATTCATAGTAATAACATACTCATTTTTCTTTCATTAATTAAAAACTATCCAACTGATCATTAATTAATATGAAAGTAACTTTTATTTAGATGCATAAACAAACTTTTTAAGTTACATTATGACCTTTATTTTCTCCTTTTCTGTGTAAGAAACATACACTTAAACATTTAGATACCCTTGTTGTTTGATCTATGACTGTCCTCTTATTCAATGCCTACAGTAACAAGCGTTTGTATATCAACACTGTTCACTTCCGGCTATTCCCAATATTATATCTATCTCGGGATTTGGGTAGTAGAGATAGGGTTTTGACATTACTTGTATAGAGCTTATGTCAAAATTCTATCTCTAGTAAGCAAATCCTGAGACAGACAGAATATTGAATTCCGCAGTTAATGTAGGTCCCTGAAAGCCTGAAATTCTTATTGCATCCTAGAAATTATGAAAGTATACCTGTACAATTGTCTAATTGGTACCTTTACATACCAATAAGTAATATATCTTAAGATATTGCATCTAATTGGGTGCTCAGTAGCACTGCGGACTGTTATATGAAAATAAGAAATTTTAAAAGTAGGAAATTTTATAGTATCAACATTTATTTAACTTAAACATGTTAGCAGTGTGGATATAAAAAAAAAACAATTATTTTTTCAGGTCTTTGCTATGTCTCGACATACACCGATGCTCAATACCATTATAAATTCAGGAGAAATATGTGAAAGGCAGCCAGGAACATCTTGCTGCTATTGTTGAGGTAAGATTTAACCATCTTCTTGAAAAGGAGTTTCTAAATTCAGTTGTTTATTTAAAGTGGTTATTTATAGACAAGCACAAGATTTGGTTGCCAGCTCGCTGATAAAATGTTGCCATATGAAATTAAAGTTTATAACACAATAATGTAGTAAACAAAATTAAATATTTTAAGGATCATATATTATCATCACCCTGATGCAGGAATTCTTAAAATTTTATAATATCGCAGTTGAGTGTAACACCTTCTTGAAAGTAAACAGTGTGTTGTTCCTCGTCTTCCATCCTTGTATTAAAACCACAGTTCTTGATTATGATTGTTGCCTCCTGATTCAGTGCTATGCCTGGGCACTACTGGCACAGCCCTAGTTTCAGCACAGGTGCCAAGCTCCTAAGCCAGCGGTGAAATGGGCTGAACCTGTGAGCTCTCCTCTGGCCACTTTAATTTTCTTACTAAAATGACTAGAAAATGGCCAAGTTATTAAGAATTACCTATTGTTTCAACATATGAATCAATTAACTATGCATGAAAAATATTTTTAGTTTTATGCACAAACAAATATATGTAATTAAAAATAACAGAAACCAACACTATACATGTAAACTTAACTAGCATGCTGCATTTTCGTGACCATTTTAAATATGCAGCATGATGCAGTTTTCGCAAAATTGGCACCGTCATGTTATTCCAGCGAACCAAATGTTAGTCTGTACTCAGTATGAGGTCAATGACCAGGATAGGGTACCGCAAGCCCTTGCAATCGGAACTCTGCGTTTGATGTTGAATCAGCTATGAAAGACATAAAGAGGTTACATTTGATTAACGCCTTCTTTGGAGCTTCGTCACAACTTCATGCTGTGTGTTCATGATATGCGACATGAACATATTAATATTGGTGCATTCTTTCTTGTACCTACATCTGTCTGACATATTTATTCGCAGTTAGGGCTTTTAGGACTGCTTCGTTGATCTAGTAGTCGCATAGCGCGACTGCTGTGCACGGGGTTTCGAGTTCTATTCCCGGGTCGGACTGAAATGTGATTTGTGAGTTTAAGAAGTTTTCACAAAGCGGCCGGGAGTCGGCGGTGTTACGCCGTGCATCGGACGGCACGTAAAGTCCCTGGGTGCAGTGCAGTAGCAGTCGTTGTTAGAATTCTATATCAAAGGCCGTCAGGTGGATTTGAGAAAACTCTGACGCTAGGACTTGTCAGGTGATTAAAACTGCAGCTCAGTCTGTAAGAAGGAATTACTTCCGGAATACCACGTCGTCGACATATTAGATTTGAGAGGAAAATATTCATCAGTCGTATTAATTCCATGATCTATGAAAAAGACGTGAATCTCATTTACAATGAAGATACAGGACCATTTTTCATGAATTTTATATTTCCTAAATTTTTGTTTTCACCCCTTACTTAAAATTTTGAACTATATAACAGTACATGGGAAGAAAATCGTCACTGGCATGATCGCTAAAAATATAACTGGTGCAACCATGAACCGCTCACTTCTCATAGCTTTCTTTCATATTATTTGGATGAAGATGTGAGTAGCAAACACCCCCACAATGACTCTACCATATGATCTATCTGTTACTAACTTTGGTTCAGTCTAAGTATATACTGGAGGCGATTAGTCATTTCTTCTACTTAGCTTTTCTTGTCATCTTCGTTTCTTGGTTGGAATCCAAAATTTATTTTAGACTAGTATACGCCCGGAGTTCCAGGCGCTTCAAGAGGTGACTACTCCTTGTACTTTGATAAAATCTATACATTAGCAAGTTAATGAAAATCTAAACAGTATTTTTTGCGTGAAAGACTTAAAAAGTATACAATAGAAAGAAGAAAGAAAAAAAATACATTTATTGACACAAGACCACACATGACATAATAATTAATGAAATAGCAAAAAAAACAACAATAAAAGAAATGGTTGTGCCAAATAGACTCCAGTTCAGCATTTATGCCAGACACGTAGTGCCTGACGCTGGTTTTTAACTGGGCCTACGAGGAGTTGCGGGTGTCAATCAGCTTGAAAAAACCTTTACAAAATTTCGCCTTCATTAACTTCTCGGTCCTTTTTCACACCCTATTCCGTACAAACTTGTTTCAGTCGTATACATTTTGTTTGACACATTTACTTCCTCATGTAATAATTAATTGCGATGCCCCATTGTGGTAATTGTGTTATGTATAAAAGGTTATCATATCACACGGTTTGGCGGTTGCGGTTGATAAGTTTTGGACTATATAAAACGCCAAGGTTGGTACAATCAAGCAGTTTTCGTTCCACGTGTATGCGAAGGTTTTTTGTCGATTACAAGTATGCTCGCATCTTTAATTATATCTCAGGTAAGTTTTGTGTATTGTAAATTAATGATATTTGCTGTATCATTGTAAATCAAGGTTGGTAATTTCTTATCTTTGCGCGGCTGAATTTTACACGTGTAAATGTAACTGGGCGCTCTAGTCTATGAAGGACGGACAAGTTTTTTTTATCAAATACTGTTTAGTATGTCTAGGATGGCATTCTTTATCGTAAAATGCATGCATATTAAATTAGCGATGTCTGGTTTGCTCTTCAAAGTTCAGGTTGACTTCTTCATTGACAATCCACGTCGTGACAATCTTTTTTTGAAAAAATGTACAAGTCTTAGGGCCAGTTTTCAATATTCCAGATAAAGTTAGTTAGTAAAAATATTTTTAAAGCATTATCTGTCAGACTGCTATCTAGAACTTTATCTGGGACCTAGGAAACTGGCGCTTACATGCTAGATACCTAGGAAAAGGCTAAGCACATGATGACATGTTCACAAAATGAATCATTGCATTTTGGCGGCATTACAATCTGAAGTTTTTATTCGTTAATATTGTTTACCAAAACTAGATGGCGTGACTCACTATGGAACAAAGACTAATATTGGTTTTGACTGCTTCAGTCTTCTCTTTATCGATGATAGTATTTTCCTTGTACTGTATTTAGATTTTCATTAAAGATGAAGGTCAGCGATTGTGCAGCGATTACACCTGAAAAATGGAAAATACAGAATTTTTAAGTTGTATAATTTATTACGGCACAATTTAAATATTACTATCATGTAAGAGCTTAAGTATTTAAAGGTATTTGAGCTAAGTAGGTTATCCCAGGTACCCACTTTGGGTGAAGTTAAAAATTTCCTTATAGATCACAACTAAGCTGGTGGCGGCTCCTAGTCTAACTGAATGCGGCTGTGTACTAGTACTTTACACGGAGCGACTGCCTACCTGACCTCAACCCAACCGGGCATCCCGATACGCCTTGAGACTGGTTGTCAGACTTTCTGGATTCTGAAAACCCCTAAGACTGCCAAAGGTTAAAACAGCCGGGGCCCACTGCATACTTATTCATAATGCATATTCAATTACAGATCCGGTTATAAATTACAGTAAATACAGAAAAAACGAATCGACAGCTTCTAAAATTAGACATACGACAAAAACAGATTGATCTCGACTATCGCAAGATCGCAACACTTGAATCTTCGAATGATTAAAATGCGGTGGAAGTGCAATCTTGTTGCAGTTGTGCACCGTTCATTGATTGACCTTAATCTGAGCCAATATTCTCCATCTTATGACCATTGTTGGCTAGTATTATGCAAGTGTATGCGGGCGAACTTTCTTACTTGTCAGAAAAATCGGGACAGATTCCCTCATCAAAATTTCGTAGACTCTCTACAAGCATTCTATCAAATCCCATTTACCCAAGAGTTTGTCTGCTGTCAAGCTATACTCCTTAATTAGTTTGTAATTATGGATTCTAATCAGCTTTGCCTTTAAAGACATTATAATTTATGTATGTAACTGAGAATTTGGCAGTTTAAGGCTTCTTAAAGTAGTTACTTAGACGATTCTTTGATTTGCTTGGTCGATTTGTACTTGTGACATTGAAGATAGGTCTTATTTGGATTTTCCAGACTTATTCTATGCATGGAAAAGCTAGTTTAAATTATATCTTACTTATGTAGTGATTTCACGTGCTCTCTGATTCCCAGCATCATTCATATCGTGCGAACGCCACGCACTTTTAATACTTTGAACTTGATAACGACGCAGTAGGGCTCCGAAGTCCATAACCTGAAACATCCAGCCACTCATGTTACTAAAGTTCTATAAAACAAATAACATTCCAAAAAACCCAATGATATAAATAAAGATGACCTTAACTTATTATGTCTCGTAATACAATTAACTGATAATAGTAACAGCATAATATTGTCCTAGAAAGAGTAGTCAAAACATTGTCATTAGATCTTCAAGGAAATAACGAATCAGCAAAGTAATACTCACAGCGCTATTACATTCGTGAGAAGTTTCTGCCCTGCTATCGTCCGCGCTGAACGTGTGCAAGATAATCCAGTGATGTAACGTGCAACGTGACGTAACACAGTACGGTGAAAACGAGAGTGTTCGTCCGCGCCACGCGAATATACGCCTTATATCGACTAAGATCCATTCAGGTGGCTCGGCCGTGACAATGCGCGCGACTGTCGGCGGGGCGCGGGGACGCGGCGCAAAAGTGGGTCGCTCGCGACGTGTACAGTCAAGTTCAAGGCCACACACGGAGGCAATGGGGCGCCAATCGCCCCTAGATGGCGTTGCGCGAATCGTTCGAAGTTCGAAAATTTTGCGAGCCCCGGGGGTGCGGTGCGGGGCGCGGGTCTGAGCTGCGGGAACGAATTTTCGGTGCAACACACACTACACGACGCTGCACTCGTGTACCGAACGTCGCCTCGCGCAGTACTTTCGCGCAGCACTAGATCCAGACTTCTAAGCTAACCTAGACATACAATAACAAGCCGACATGGACTGGATGGAGATGGAGGATGTGGTGCGTACTTTTCTTATTTTATTTTGTATCCTGTAAAACATTTCACGGGGTTTTTATTATGAAAATATGGTGCCGGTTTTTTGTAAACTGTATTTTGCCTTGACCTAGGCTAACATTTTATCAACAGCTACACGCCGGACTGCCGAATATTTATCGCTCTGGTATTATATTTCCTCGTGTTGTTAAGTGTTTATTGAATGTGAACACCGATAAATATTATGTTTTAGCTGACAATTGCATACACATTTAATGCAAAATGCTCTTCTCTTCAGATTACGTGCTCAAACAAAATATTTGGTAGCATTGTAAATATTAAAAGTGAATTGAACGCAGTTTTCTAAGTGCATTCGTTTACTTGATCCAGGTATTTTTGGTCACTCGAAACTTTGAAAAATTTTCCTGGTATATATTTTGCTTACCCTGTGAAATTAAAATCAGCTCAATTATTGTCCCCAACACCCGGTATGATTTCCAAATTATTAATGCCCAAAATTTTCGCCGACATTTTGTTGAACGACTTTAGTGCTATAATTCAAGTTTTATTCCATCGCTACGAAAAGGTCTACGTATTACATACATGCTATATTGTTATTGGTGGTAGTCTAGGATTTTCGGAAATCTAGTGTCGTAGGCTCGGGCTAGAGCGGCTCAACACGTGAAGCGTACCCGACCTGCCCCAACCGGTGATCGATCGAGCCGCCTACCATTACCCGCCTCTAACATTCGTGGCTTGTGCGTAGCGTCTATTTTCACTTCATGAAAAATGTACACGCATCTTCTACATTCCTTGCTATTGTCTTCTCGACTTCTAATACTATTTTTAGTTGTATTACCATTTCTTGACTATTGACAAATTCAGTGTGGATTTTTATCCATATTTGAATTTGTCATATAATGGATCGGATTTTCCTTAATTTTTTCAAGTTGTGCATTTTACTTGAAAAGTAGAAGGTACGAACGCACTGACTTGAGTTTTATAGGCTGTAAAAAGCAACTAGTCACGCAAAATAACCATATCATATTTATGGACTATTTAGAACCGTTAGACGGTGATAAAGTAAAAAAAAAATCTGGATTTTGGGTTTGTTCTGTGCTTGCATTATTACGTATGCGTGGGCAATTAATGTGGTCTATTTTTTCGTGTGTTGTATAATCCTGTTCGGGTTGATATCGAGGCCCGTTTTTATCGCTTGAGTGCATAATGGCCTCTTTGATCCGTTCTGTATTAATAATAGTGTCTGACTTATATCAATACGTTTCTTTGTTTCTCTGTTCCTTCTCCGTCTCAACATTAGCTCTACTTTTTCATTGGTATTTAGCCGTGACATCTAGATCTTTTTGATTGGTATTTTTTTCTGGTCCTTTGCCCCAATTTTTACCTTCTTCCCCATTACCAAATTGATTCTTGGAGGATCAAAAACTCTCAAAATCATGGATACCTTACATCCGAATTTCAACATGCATGAAGACAAAAGAAAGTATGTATACTTTTGCAGCGATTACTCTATCTAATCATTTTTTGTTGTTGCAACGTGATGCAAACGTCGGTGATATAACGCGGCCTTGACTGGACTTATCGACTCAATCTTTCCATGCACTGACACATATTTTTAGCAGCATTACCTCCTGCGCTTAGTAATTAGGTACTAAAATATTTTGAACAGCCTTTTTTATCGTTATTAATTTACAAGTATCACAATTTTCAATTCCATCATTATCCTCTTCAGAATCATTTTTGAGACTCACTAAACTTCATTTCTCCCTGTTTCTAGTTCTTACTTGATAGTTCTTACACGATGCAGTAATTACGATAACAGACGGTAATATTTTTTTATCATGTGCTCTGGCTTCAACGCCGTGCAAGTTTATTTATTACGAATATTATAGGCATGTAAATAATGCTGTATATTCAAACTGCATTGTTTCAGTCTTAAGTAATCATTTTATTGAATAAAAACCTTTTACTCCATATGATAAACCTGTATGCTCGATATAAATGGTCTCCTACTCTTGTTAGTGGCTTTGTGTAATATAACACAAAACAGCGTTTGCATATGTTTAATTAATTGCAGATGATACTTTGATATCAACCGACCTTAGGTTACAAGACTATTGGTCACGGGCAGGGCAGGTTTCAACGATAATAAAATAATTAGTTTATGTTAATACTTCCGCGATCAATTTCGATTATAATCGCCTAGCTGTAGTGCATATGAAACTATCCATATAGTTCTTGCATAATCTAGTCGATTTAAAATTTCCACCTTTATCACGCCTTAACGACAATTATATTTAATAATAACATATCAGACAGTGCAGTTTATTAGTCACACAATTAACATAGCTCTGTGATCAAATTTGAGCTATGTCTAACGCGACGGGCCTTGATGCAAAAAACGTGATGTCTATCGTAACCTTTTGGAGATGTTTTAGCGTGGTCTAGACCGATAGATGCAAGCCAATGCTGTTTTTGTTGTATTATGATTTCGCAGCGGCGCACCGTAGATAAAAAGCCGGCGGAATGCGATATGCAACGTTAAAAATACTCGATTATCGCGTCGGCGGCAACCACAGTCCCTGTACCAAAAATCAAGAAGTAATGATACCAACCAAAATTACATAGGTAATGCAGTTCGGTAACTATTGCTGGTCCACTTAGAAGCCACGATGTAGAAGGCTTCGCAGCTCGAGCGATATGCGTGTAGCACACCGATGTTTTCGGCGAATTCGTATAATTGACTATGGGTGGAGTGAGGCGGGAGTGAGGGGGGCTCGAGCGGGAGATTTGGCTGTTGGCCTTGACAATGAACCGGCGGCGCGCACACAAGTGCGATTTTATTTGTATTTGAAATACACGCACACACACAATTAGAAGTTGTTCCACGAATTGCCTCCTCCCACACAATTAAATATTAGGGCTGTCTTAGGTAAATGATTAATGCATGTTCAGTGCACAGGAAGTCTGATCAGGAATTGAACAAAAACTTAAAAGGGTACTTGTTTTTGTTCAGTCCAGATTTTTTCAATCCATAATATTCGGCAAGGTCTAACTGCAATTATGTAATTGTAATATTAAAGTGAATTAGATTATGGTAACCGTTATTTGATGGCTAGGCTTCAATATCCGTTTTCTAGAAGATTTTCTTTTAAAACTTGCTAGACCTTAAAATTTGCCATAGAAGACTTATCAGACTCTCCCTAAGAGGATCCTGAATATGAACGTAGAAAACAAAGAAAACTACTTATTCAATAATATGTCATGCTGCTCAGGCACAGAGCCAACCCTACCTCCAAAAAAAGCTAACAAATTCAGTCGCGCCCGGCGCGCCGACGCCGTGTGCCTGCCCTAAGACAACCTATACATAGACAGCCTAGGGCCCGACGGGATGTTTATCGATAATGCCAAAAGATTCCCCACTAACGAGTCCTGAGTCTGGCTTATGTTATTTTACTGTACATACCTGTTTACGTACACAATTCAGACTTTTGGACACGTCAACTTACCCAAATCCCAATTTAGCTTACCCCCCTGATATTTCTGGAAACGTCCAATTCCAATTTCGGATAGGAAGCTCGATTTTGTGGCTCCAAAAGTAAATGATGTTTCATAAAGACATTAGGTATAAGATTTCGACATCGATAAATTATCTGATAAAGCACTACCTCAGGGAAAGAATTAGGTAATTGGATTTTTACAATTGTAGAAAGTCAGAGTTGGCAAAAGAATTCAAGGCCGCTCATATCATATTTGAGCTAGAAGATAATATTAATAAATCCTACAGGTACATTTACTACGTATACGGGTTATATAGTCACGTTTTTGTCTGTCTGCCTTGCCTGTCCGTCTATGAGATCATTATAACTACAGCCCAATTTAACCGTTTCTTTTGTTAAACGTTTAACTGATCTAGGTTTAGTTTTTTGTTCATTTAGAATCCTGTGGCGTGTGGAATTGCGTTTTAAGTTTTGTATTGTTCTTTGTGTTATTTTGGTGTTTTATCAGTAGGTGTTCATGTTGCATCGTCAATCTTGTTTAGTTTAGCATTCAAATTGTCAGTTCTGATTCTTTTAGTAGGTTTGATTCGAGCATGCTTATGATTTTGTTTTCTCCTTACTAAAGGGTTTCGGAAGTGTGTCAGACAAATTGGATTTTAGTTTGGGCTAGTCATGGATTGGTGGTTAAGTTCCTATCCAAGATAGTGATTAAGATAAACCAGATTTTCTTAATCGATAATTAAATCAGCATTCATAAGGTATACCTATTTTATTGTGTTTGCTTTAAAAATATATTTCACCTTAGATAGACGATTATTATCATCAACCTACATTGTAGGTCATTTTTTCAATCCTCCCTTAATTGTATGATGTTTTTTGTTATTTTTCTAATCACAGGTTTTAAATAGGTATTCCTAAGTAATAATAGTTTACAAAGATACATTTCAGATAATGTTTCTTTGGACAATAATTTTAATAGACAGACTTGCGTAATGAAAAATGGAATGGATCACGACCTCCTGTGGATTGAGAATTAAAAATAAGTATATTATGGCAATGAAATTTGAGAGAACAACAACGCTTAGATAATATTAAAAATGTTTATTGCCTCTAACCAAAGGTGAAGTGAAAACATTTCTCTCAATGTTCATACAGTCCTTGTACCATTTTCGATTATTTTCAAAGCTTCGATTTCATTCATGGGCTTATGTTCTTCCCTTCCATTACATAATAGTTTAGTATTTAGATTACTGTTGCTAATGTCAATTATTCTTATACAAAACATAATTATGCGATAATTATTATTGACAGTAATCAGAGCAATAAAATTGTCACTTCTCTCGTCGTTATTCATAATAATGTAACTGCGCCGTTGCGTAACGTTACGATATATTCAAAAATTGTATCACCAAAACCGTTGTCTTTGTAAATGTGCATGTTAACTGCACACAAATTTCAAAATTATCATTGTTTGTTACCTCAAAAAGGTTTTAAAAACGTTCGATAACATCCAAAACAAAGCGAATATGCGCTCGACCAATGGCAGCGTCAGTACCTTGGCAGCGCTTCAGGAAAATCAACGTTTTGCCTTTATTCGTCGGTTTGTAAGCGAAGGGACCAATCTGAAAGGCGGTTAGCACGTGGCAAGTGGTTGGGCGGCGCATGCGTGAACCGTGAAGTCTGGTGGGGCGTCGAGGCGGGGCCTGCGTGTACGCAATGCGTGTTCACAGTGCGTGCGAGTCGCTCAGCGCGCATCAAGCTTTACCTTCATTGCGCTCCCGCAAAATACATATCATTTAAATAAACGTACATAGTGCGTTGAACTCAAATGTTCTTTATGTTTGTGCGCCAGTGCTGTGAATTGTTTTTATAAACACATCAAAATGTGTGCGGTAGAGGATGCCTGGCTGTTCTCAAATATAGCCACCACATTGGATATGATCGAATCTTCTCACAATGTGAGTACTGCAGCCATTACAATTTGGGAGATACATTGAATGGGTGATTTATCGAGGAAACTCTGTTTTGGTCGTTAAAATGTTTTTGAGAGATAAATCACTTAACGAAAGAGTTTCAGAAAATTGGTGTAGAAAGACCAATGTTGGTCCTGTCTGCCGTTTTCTCTTAAGTCTGAACTGTATAGCAGACTTCGGTATCTACTATCTGTGCCTACTATCTATGCTTGGAAATATACGTAGCATACGCAATCGAATAAAATTGATAATTTGAATTTGCGAGCCAAGATAACGAGAAAGTGGCAAAATCGTCGTTTTTAGCAGTTGATCTTTGACCTATATTATTGTAATAAAGTACTTGCGACTAATAAACATATTTAATGAATGTCAGTACACGTGATCTTAGCCCGATAAGGACGGTTGTTTATGTTTACTCGATATCTACTAGATACAATGTATACGAAAATAACTATGTACTAAAATAGATAAAGGAAGGTTTTACGCTTCTAACAAAATGTGGCAAAATCGGTCCAGCGCGAGCGTTTGGAAAAGTATCTAAACCCTTAATTTACAAAAAAATTACATTGCCCGACTACCAAGAAGACTATTATTTCTTCCTTCGAATGTTCCTATTATTTGCTTCTCAACAATAGACTTTTCCAAAATGCTTCAAACTGCAAATATCTTGATAATTCAAATTTTCGCGTCTAAGGACCAAACTTTCCCAAAGTAACGTATTCTGGGCCTAAAGTCTAAATCGGTTCAGAAGCGTTGTACAAACAAGTATAAAAGTGTTTATCGCGAAATAGTCGATGTAATAATAAACAAAACTGCATTTTGTTTGCCTTCTCAATGTCATATGGGCGTTGAACCGTATTCACTACTTGTTGCACTTTTTATCTTATTATTCCGGTTGTTAGATGGCTGACACAGATAGTTCAGTCTTATCTATTTTACTATGCAAAATATAATTTTGTTTTTGTCCAATGTAGGTACTTACTTACCTACTTAAAAAGCCTTCCGTAACTTTTTTGCGGTCAACGCAGACAAAGGGTAATAGATTGGTTTAGGAAGGACGTCCATTTCAATTTTATTCATATTTCTTAATTTTGTTGTTGAACCTGCATAAATCATAATAAATAGCAATTAATTTATGCTATGAGTTAATTTGCATACAATAGTGCATATGCAACGTGATTTTAGTTTCTACTTGAACTTGAACAATTTTATCTTCTTTTTTTTTTCTTTCCGTTTTTTTCCGAAAACCCCTTTTACGTTTTATTTTTTAATATCAATGATTCACCTAGTTTGTAGCGTAACAATATCAAATGTTATCGAAGCGAAATGGTGTCATGTCCCAGACAATGACAGTAAGTGTATCGTGACGTCACAATCCAAGCCTAAATGACGCTTCATCAGTGCAAGTCTCTTACATAAATTAATGTACTACTTAAGATAAATTATCGTCTATGTATATAATTACGAATGGAGGCTAGGATTAATATCGTTTGAACAGGAGAATTAAATATAGCCACAGTAGAAAATAATATATCAACAGATATCGTGACCTCTACATTTGATATTAACGTAGTAGAATAAGACAAAGAGGTGATTTTAGGAGAGTAAAATGCGTCTCAAATTGATGTAAACATATGTTCTGATGTGTGAAATCTCTTATGAGACTCTTTTTGGACCATTATGGGTGACCAGATCTCCAAGTCTCCAGAAAGATGTGGTATACTTATGCTGTTCTGGTATTGTTCTATCTTTCTTTGTGGTCATCAGAGTCTAGGAATGTTGCCGTTGGGAATATGTTAATTTTGGTTCGTCTCGCCGAAGACAGTCCGAAAAAATTAAGGTGTTTCAAAAACAAGAAATATGGAACAGTTCTAGCTTTTACGTAGACCGTTTTAAAAGTTTGGAGGGATCAAAAAGTCTCCTAAAAATGCACGCAGAAACTGCTTGAATTTATCAGACAACATAATAAAGACGTGTAGATTTCGCAATTCTCATTATTCAATCAAAACGCCAAAAATTAAGTGTCCCAACAGAGTAATTATTGTCTGTTTATGTTGATGATATTATTACAGCACGCTGCATTGTTTATCGCCGGCCATTTTGGTCACAAAATATCTCGAAAACGCATTGCGTCATTTTATGTAACAGTGCGACGAGCTTTGAATTATTTAATAAGAACGGTATGTGACCGTCTCCCTTCGAACGCACGATTCCCAAATCGGGGACAAAAATGCGTTTGCTGGATGAAAAAATCATGTTTGACGAAGCTGATGATCATTGCGCATACGCTGAACATTCTGGTCTAGTGAATTTGTGTAGTCGAAGTAGTGGTGCGGATGAGGCGTCGTTTTTCCGCGGGCTGCGCGGCGCGGGCGGGCGCCGGTGCCGTGCCGTAGGTCGGGCATAGTGTCGACGTCCGCGCAATGTCACCCCGCGCTCAGATATTCGGCCCCTACCCGCCCGCACCCACACCCTGCGACGCCTTGCGACCATCATTTCCGATCCGCAATTTTGGTGGCCTCTCTGATTTTGGTTCGTTTTTTGCAAGTTCCTCCTGCTGTATGGAATCTGTCTCGGTTTTAGTCTTAAGTATCGCTTTTATTTGGAGTTTCTTTGGTTTTGGATTTGGAAAAAATACCAGCTAAATTGTAGTTTTTTTTAAAGAATCGTTTTGATAATTTTTTTATCACACAAGTGCGCAATTTTGGGCATGCAAAAATGTGCTAAACCAGCAGACCATGTTGGGGTAGGTCGTGCGTGGTTATATAACATACACGCGGCGTAGGCAGGTGCTTGCAAATCTTGCGATCGTCCGCGTGATATTGGGCGATGTCGGTCGTCGACCCCTCGCTATCTGCGTTATTTAGCCCGGCTCAATG
Source organism: Heliothis virescens (assembly GCA_002382865.2). NCBI lineage: Eukaryota > Metazoa > Arthropoda > Insecta > Lepidoptera > Noctuidae > Heliothis > Heliothis virescens. The sequence continues at coordinate 2,564,688 of NWSH02000329.1, read as the reverse complement.
TCGACGCAATGTCGAAACTCACTCGAGTTCACAGACCGAGGCGCGAGACGCGTTCCTCACTCAACTGTGTTGTTCGACCGAATTTTTATAGACACACGTACAATGTAGATAGTATCGATTCTAGGTATTTCTGTACTAATAATAATGGACTGGTGTACGTAAACAATGCTATTACAACACAGACATGCTGGGCCACAAACACATATAAAAAAAGAAGGCGGCCTGTCAATCATGCATTCTATCTAATGAATATGCTGTAATAAAAGTTATTACGTATCAGCCAACACCTCTTTTTTAATTTTATAAGGTTTTAAAAATTACCATAATTGCCATTTGTGTGCCTGGAATTGTGAATTAATTTTGCATGCTCCACATAGTCTCCGCATCTTGTTTCATATGACATAACTTGTCGCATATGCGTGCAGCTCCTAACGCGAGTTAGGCACATGGCGTGCTATACCTCATAGCATGGCATAGGTATACCGTTTCTCGCAGTCGGTCTCTGGGCTGTGGGTCGCGGCGACCTCGGTCGCGCGGAAACCGCGCGGCGGTCAAGGCCGCTGTCTAGACGCACCCCCCGCCCGCGCATCCCCGCCCCCAACCCCTCCACCCCACCGAACCAGACTACACCTCCATACTACCTATTTTTACCTCCACACCCGAATTTGCCTGGGCAAAGCCTACAGCTTCACAGCTCGCCGAATCCTGACCTACCTAAACATAACATGCTATCTTTGACAATAGTCACACTTCTCAGCGTGAGGTAGGCTCAAATCGGATACAGTCATGCAGTATAATGACGATTGTCGAATTTGAATATCTAAAAAAACTTGTTTTTACGTTTTCAGCTAGTTCTTTTTTGGCGTGTTTCCAAAGAGGTTTAGGCTGATTTTTTATTGATGTTTAGAATTTTTCACACGGGTGTTATTCCTCTTTGAATCATGTATCCAATGATAGTGACAAGAGAGGCCTTTAGATAGAAAAAGAAAAGAACTAAATTAAAGACCTCTTAGATATCATAAAATCATAGATGTATCAGAAAGCGTATTTTTGTTAGATGACGTCAAATCTCAAAATCCGTCGTAAGTACCATTTTAATGACGTGAAAGCGCTGAATTTATTTCAAAGTATATTCAGAAATAAATAAAAGACTCGAGTGTTTTAGATCTAAAAAAAGTTCCGTTTAGCCTTGGTCTTGAATTTTTGTCTAAATGCGCCGTAAAAATATAGGTGATGTAATCAGCGAGAAACCAGCAACGCTCATGTATTGTAAAATAAGGCAAAATGCCGAAATAAGTGTGTTATTGCTAGAAAGACATGCATATTAATTTATTTATTTCTTTTGTATTATACAGTAGTGATCTAACGACTTACATTTGAACCCGACTTGAACTCTCCGGGTGAAGGGTAAGGAAAGGCATGGCCCACTTTTTCTGTAGGGCAAATGTGGGCTCTTTTTCGTGGCGGGCTTCTATCCTTAGATCAATAATGTTCCTCGAAGTGCCTTTTTGGACTAAAAGCTTCCAAATCCTTAGGTTTACTTAATGATTCTTGGAAGCTAGGTGAGAAACAAAACGAGTCTTGGAAAAGCCACTGTCATTTTCTTTTGAAGTCAATTATCTAGAACCTCATTCTCGAATTCGTATAGATTATTTGTGATCAATACTTACTGTTCAGAATTTAGTGTAACTATGGAGTTTTGGAGAATTGATTCTCATGTCGGAATAGTTTCCAGACCTACCACAAAGGCTACATTGTGAGCAACCGACACATCTGTGTAAACTTCATGATCATTTACTACAACTACATGCCATGTATCACGATTTCGTGTGTGTCAGTATCTATGTGTGTGTTCTTGCATTTTTATCACAATGACACTACTTATAGAATGCGTTAGCGCAGTTATCAAGTATGAATATGAGATATGATAGATAACGCATGGAAAAATACCAAACGTGGCTGGATATTTGGCTGTGTTAAGGTAGGTCCGGGTCGGCGAAGAATTGTCGGTTACTGCAGAAGTTTTTGTTTAGAACGTTGGCGCTACGTCACCAGATTAGCAGCAGGCTTTGATAGAATTTATCACTAATGTTTATATTATGACGCCGCGCCTTCTCATGTTTATCTATTGGTATTCGGTTTGACAAAAAAATGGGTCAGTATCTAACAGGTTAGTTTTTCTTTTTGCATACATGATAGCGTTTGGGCGTCGAGGTGGCCAAATGCTTAAACTGTTAGATTGGATTTCAAGGTTAGCATCTGTACCGGATCCTTGTTGAATATTTCTCAGATAATTTATATTCTTAGATGTAGATGAATATATTTTGGCACGTTTAGTCTTTCATTTGACTGAGTGACACACTGAAACCCCACTTCTAGTGTCAAGTATTGATCATTACACGAGATGTTCTTTTGGTTATTTCATGTTGTTCTATTTATAGATCTTTTGTTGAGCAAAACAATAGCAAAACCTACATCTAAGGTCTTCAAAGTTGACGTGAAGGAGTGTGGGGCTCCTATGGCCCAATTTGTAACACAAGCCGTTACCGGGCCTGCCTCAACACCGGCGTAGTTACGAACTCAGTTTGGCGGTCGCGCCTGCTCTATTCGACATGACGTTTATCTATGAAGGTGAGACCACGGGCGCACGGTCGGTGAACTCGACCGAGTATTATGAATACCTACCTATTTTGCGCCAACACATAAATAGTATTGTGTGGCGCAGTAAGGAATCAGGTGTTATGAGAATAAAAGTTTTTTTTAGTCGCGACAGTTGCTGTAATACCTACTTAATGTAATGGGTGTTATGAAATGTCTTCTTTCATTCTGAGGTCTTTTCGAATATTTTTGCTTTTTTGAAATCAGGTTTTGGGACTTCTTAGTGGCTCTTGATGCAGCTATACGAAGAGGCTAGAATGGTTACCAAATGGGTCTGGGACATTTCGAATAGGGATTAGGAAGGATTCTACATGCTCTGCTGTATAAACTTCAGGGATAAACAGTAATTTAGATTGAGTAGGTACCTACTACGCTTCAAAATAGACTATTCCACCCACGCTTTTAGCGGGGACCTTTGAGTACTATTTAAGGCCTAATCCCGGGGGCGTGGAATATTGTTATTGATATTCGCTCAATTTTGAAACATTTAGTCTCAATCAACGGCAATTAAAACCATTGTTTTATGTATTTTCAATCATCTTAACACCGTCTTATGGAAATATAGTTTTATTTCTAGAAAAATAATTGTATTTATCATTCGTTTTTGTGCACAACAGGTTTCTAGTTCGTTTTAATAAAACAGATGCAGATAGATGCATTTAATATTTATGGCGACGGGTTTTTTGTTGGATTTGAATCAAATAATTTATTTGTTTTGGTGCAACGGCTATTGAGCTAAGTTTTCTTTTGAAATAGGTTTTATTCACTGCGAAAAATATTTTTTCAGCTCCGAGATTTTCATAGTCGTATGATCTAGTGTCAAGTCTTAGTAATCCGTTTAAAATTAAGTCTTCATTGATAGTTGCAACAATAAAAATTAATGTTATCTTTTTCCCTTATCTAAGTTTATCAACGGTTTTACCAGTAAACACGATCGATAATTGGCCATAGAATGCTTCACGATTTTGCGAAACAAAAACCGGCCAAGTGCGAGTCGGACTCGCACACGAAGGGTTCCGTTCCAATATCTATGAAAAATAAACGTACTTGTTACCTACAATTAGTCAAAACACAAATATATGAATAACAAAGTTATAATTTGCGGTTACTGAAAAAGAGCTATATCTCAAAAACCACTAACTGTATCTTGTTCAAACCAATTTTGGTTAGTAGTTTTTATTGAGATCTATAACATATATTTTTTTCAGATTTTTCACTTTGGTAGTTTAGAAATTACAGGGGGGGGGACACACATTTTGGCACTTTGGGAATGTCCTTAACTCTAAATGATTGCTTAGGAAAAATGGTTTTAGAAACCTCAATCTCATTTTTAAAGACCTATCTATAGACACACACGGAATAAGTATAGGTTAGATTTGAAAAATTTTTTTTTTAGTTTCGATGTTCCATGTATGGGGGACCCCCTTTAATATAATTATTTTTTTATTTTTTCATAAGAATCGTTTAAGTCCGGATCAATTGAAATACATCTACCTACCAAGTTTTATACTGTGTTAGTCCTAAAGTTTCGGACATAAAGTGGCTGTGACATACGGACGGACGGACAGCAAGACGGACAAACAGACAGACATGACGAATCTATAAGGGTTCCGTTTTTTGCCATTCGGCTACGGAACCCTAAAAAGTGCTAAAGTACTCATGGATAATATTCCCGTCAAACGCATTACCAAATAACAATGACTTGCTCTTTGCTTTCAGTCTAGACTGAGTCATGCCTTACTGACCTACCCTAGCGGTTAGTTGAGTTAGCCTAGTCATAACACATCATTTGTTTAGCATGGTTCAGCAGTCTCAACGCTTATGAGGTTGTATGTGCGAAGGCTTACATAAATAATAGCACGTTACGACGTCATTACTCGAGTCTCTGCCACTAATTTATATTACAGTAGATACCGTGTAGTGAATTTTAATTGACTTCAGCAGCCGGTTTTTTGAATCCTATTTAATCAATGCCATCCTTAACATTTTTGTGCATTTAATTACCTTTCATATTACTAAATTAACTAAACTAATAAAATTCAAGAATATTTTATTGATAAAACTTATAATAATACTCCACAGATACATTTACATAATGTAAAATTATGCGAAATAAGACACATTTCACGTCTGGCATTGTGATTGGTTATAGGTAGGTTAAAGAAAACATGAAGTCTACGTCTGGGCGTAGTACTTTCAAAGTAGGCAGTCGATACTTCAAGAGGGGTAGGTATATGAATATAGACTTTATACACAGGTGTTAAGGTAGCTTTTTCATGATCGTCGTGTGCCGTTAAAGGAATTATCTGAAGTATTCATTGAGCATCATATAACACTGGGAACATAAAACCAGTCTGACTGTTAAGCGTGTTTAATGTTTTGCGGTTTCATTTGCGTCCTATGTACACCATATCCTTATATGTTTTTCTGGTATGCGCGTTTGTACATTCAAGAATAAACAAACAGTCAAGGATATTTTTTTGATAATGATTTAAAACTAAAGATTGATTGAAACAGGGGTAAGAAGTGACATCCCAGTGTTGCTATTTGCATGAATATTAACGTGTAATATGAGTATTATGGGTACGTCAGCACACCAAACCTACCACAATCTGTCAAATTTCTTAAATAGATTTTCAACCTTATCACAATAGTAGAAGGTTAATGTTCGACTGGTAAAATTTGACAGATTCGGGTAGGTTGACCTCCTGGCGACTGTATCATAAGACGTTTTGAAAGTGGTTCTCCTAATCCTATTGTTCCAATGGTATTCATGTCACATGCTAGTAAAGAGGATGTAATAATGTTTACACATTACTAAACCTAAGTATATAAAGTATAACACCACATTTACAAGTCAAGTAGTCTGTGGTGTGTACTAGACTAATTGCCTATTCAGACGGCAAATGGAATAGTATATTATCTATAGCTAATGTTGACGCTTTTTCTTCGTTTCTATTCCAGATTTCGTTACAGGACTCCTTGTAAAATAATTCGGGTCTTTGAGAAAAGACCCATTTTTGCTGCATAGCGTTGTTTGTAGATTTTGGTGTGCTTTTTGACGTAGACTTTTAACGTAAGTATATGTAATGTCTGATATAATGACGTTCAGAAGGGACTGGTCATTAGTTATCGTCTATGAAATTCCACTCTTCACCTACTATGCGTTCCAAATAAGAATAGGACTGTCAAGACGCCATTTTGTTCAGAAATACGCGCAAACTGTGTATGCTGTGCAAAAAAATCAGTAACAATTTTTTGCAAAAAAAGCGTACATTAAACTGAAAAAAATTGTTACTGATTTTTTTGCACAGCATACACAGTTTGCGCGTATTTCTGAACAAAATGGCGTCTTGACAGTCCTATTCTTATTTGGAACGCATAGTAGGTGAAGAGTGGAATTTCATAGACGATAACTAATGACCAGTCCCTTCTGAACGTCATTATATCAGACATTACATATACTTACGTTAAAAGTCTACGTCAAAAAGCACACCAAAATCTACAAACAACGCTATGCAGCAAAAATGGGTCTTTTCTCAAAGACCCGAATTATTTTACAAGGAGTCCTGTAACGAAATCTGGAATAGAAACGAAGAAAAAGCGTCAACATTAGCTATAGATAATATACTATTCCATTTGCCGTCTGAATAGGCAATTAGTCTAGTACACACCACAGACTACTTGACTTGTAAATGTGGTGTTATACTTTATATACTTAGGTTTAGTAATGTGTAAACATTATTACATCCTCTTTACTAGCATGTGACATGAATACCATTGGAACAATAGGATTAGGAGAACCACTTTCAAAACGTCTTATGATACAGTCGCCAGGAGGTCAACCTACCCGAATCTGTCAAATTTTACCAGTCGAACATTAACCTTCTACTATTGTGATAAGGTTGAAAATCTATTTAAGAAATTTGACAGATTGTGGTAGGTTTGGTGTGCTGACGTACCCATAATACTCATATTACACGTTAATATTCATGCAAATAGCAACACTGGGATGTCACTTCTTACCCCTGTTTCAATCAATCTTTAGTTTTAAATCATTATCAAAAAAATATCCTTGACTGTTTGTTTATTCTTGAATGTACAAACGCGCATACCAGAAAAACATATAAGGATATGGTGTACATAGGACGCAAATGAAACCGCAAAACATTAAACACGCTTAACAGTCAGACTGGTTTTATGTTCCCAGTGTTATATGATGCTCAATGAATACTTCAGATAATTCCTTTAACGGCACACGACGATCATGAAAAAGCTACCTTAACACCTGTGTATAAAGTCTATATTCATATACCTACCCCTCTTGAAGTATCGACTGCCTACTTTGAAAGTACTACGCCCAGACGTAGACTTCATGTTTTCTTTAACCTACCTATAACCAATCACAATGCCAGACGTGAAATGTGTCTTATTTCGCATAATTTTACATTATGTAAATGTATCTGTGGAGTATTATTATAAGTTTTATCAATAAAATATTCTTGAATTTTATTNGACAGACAGACAGACAGACAGACAGACAGACAGACATGACGAATCTATAAGGGTTCCGTTTTTTGCCATTCGGCTACGGAACCCTAAAAAGTATCGAACTTTGGATATGCAAGAACCTAAAATATTGCAGTTCATAAGACTGATGAAATAAGCTCCACAAAATTAATATCCGGGGCAGTTACCTACCTTACACTGTAGTCAAAACAAACGCTTGTAATTTAAAATTACATCAAGTGACATATAAATCGTTTGATTTAACAACGCAAATAACTGATATAATTTACAGTATAGGCCCAAAAACGATAGTAGGTGCATAACATTTAGCTAATCTTATCGGGATCCAGAATAATTTCAAATTAAAAGTGCTATAGGTCAATTGTACTGAAAGCAAAACATATCGTGTTTTCGTGAACCTTATCTAACGTTCAAGGCTAGGAATAAATAATAAACATTAAGCCTAATTTATTTAATCGATTTTTGTATAGCACCAGGAGCAAAGGTCTAAAATGAATCGATTCAAAGACAGGAGGAGTATTGATACCGCGTTTATTTTTAGTTATATCGATTGTTTGTCTTGAGAACCGAAATTAGAACAGACAAATATCACACGCGTGTCTATCTGACAGTATTGAGGCTTAGATTAGTATCCTGCTAGGTTGTGCTTAGCTCAGACCCATCAGAGGAAATATTATAAATACATTAATAACTTCCCAAATAAAATATATCTAAGAAAGTCTATTAAAGGTTTATTTATCAAGTAAGCCTGTATAGGAACGACGCGACAGTCAATGTTATCTGATTAAATGTTCTTCGCATCTATTACGAATCCTGACCTGCGCAACTTTTCTTTTGTTTGGCGCGTGATTATTATATAGCATGATAGCATATGACGTCAAACGCTTAGCATACTTCATGATTCCATCACACTAAAATAAATATTTAACACTGAAATAGTACCTAAGAGTTAATTTCAAATCTCAGCATGCATTTCAACGGCTATTTCGCCAACGTTCCATGTTTAAATATAAAAAAAAACATGGCGGCGTTACTCACTCGTTCGCGGAATGAGCGTACACGTGAAAAACATCATCTATCTTTATTTATACAGTGCATTGAAAAAACAAAATTATCTATCAAAAGATAAGTGCAAAAAATTGTTCAAGGATTTGCAATTGCGGGTTCAATGCACTCATGACATTGGCGTGTGCATGTGATAATGATCGTGATGCAACGTAAGTAGGTGACTACCTATACCTAGTACCTACTCATACATCACTAATTAAACGAATGTTAAAATAGGTGCACTTGGTACGTCTGGAAATATTCTTGTTTAATTTTCTGTACTGAATACCTACAGGTTTAATAAGTATATCTGAGAAATATCTTCTGAAAAAAACGGAAGCAAAGGAGATGCTATTATTTAATGTCTTGACTATGAAGAAAATGAATGCTGGTCTGGCTAAGATTTAATGTCATAGAAATTGAGCCAACAGATTGTTCCACTGGTTCTCTTCCACAATTTACGTAAAAATATCGAACATTTTATATTATTTAGTACTATGCGTTCCAAATAAGAATAGGACTGTCAAGACGCCATTTTGTTCAGAAATACGCGCAAACTGTGTATGCTGTGCAAAAAAATCAGTAACAATTTTTTGCAAAAAAAGCGTACATTAAACTGAAAAAAATTGTTACTGATTTTTTTGCACAGCATACACAGTTTGCGCGTATTTCTGAACAAAATGGCGTCTTGACAGTCCTATTCTTATTTGGAACGCATAGTACTAAATAATATAAAATGTTCGATATTTTTACGTAAATTGTGGAAGAGAACCAGTGGAACAATCTGTTGGCTCAATTTCTATGACATTAAATCTTAGCCAGACCAGCATTCATTTTCTTCATAGTCAAGACATTAAATAATAGCATCTCCTTTGCTTCCGTTTTTTTCAGAAGATATTTCTCAGATATACTTATTAAACCTGTAGGTATTCAGTACAGAAAATTAAACAAGAATATTTCCAGACGTACCAAGTGCACCTATTTTAACATTCGTTTAATTAGTGATGTATGAGTAGGTACTAGGTATAGGTAGTCACCTACTTACGTTGCATCACGATCATTATCACATGCACACGCCAATGTCATGAGTGCATTGAACCCGCAATTGCAAATCCTTGAACAATTTTTTGCACTTATCTTTTGATAGATAATTTTGTTTTTTCAATGCACTGTATAAATAAAGATAGATGATGTTTTTCACGTGTACGCTCATTCCGCGAACGAGTGAGTAACGCCGCCATGTTTTTTTTTATATTTAAACATGGAACGTTGGCGAAATAGCCGTTGAAATGCATGCTGAGATTTGAAATTAACTCTTAGGTACTATTTCAGTGTTAAATATTTATTTTAGTGTGATGGAATCATGAAGTATGCTAAGCGTTTGACGTCATATGCTATCATGCTATATAATAATCACGCGCCAAACAAAAGAAAAGTTGCGCAGGTCAGGATTCGTAATAGATGCGAAGAACATTTAATCAGATAACATTGACTGTCGCGTCGTTCCTATACAGGCTTACTTGATAAATAAACCTTTAATAGACTTTCTTAGATATATTTTATTTGGGAAGTTATTAATGTATTTATAATATTTCCTCTGATGGGTCTGAGCTAAGCACAACCTAGCAGGATACTAATCTAAGCCTCAATACTGTCAGATAGACACGCGTGTGATATTTGTCTGTTCTAATTTCGGTTCTCAAGACAAACAATCGATATAACTAAAAATAAACGCGGTATCAATACTCCTCCTGTCTTTGAATCGATTCATTTTAGACCTTTGCTCCTGGTGCTATACAAAAATCGATTAAATAAATTAGGCTTAATGTTTATTATTTATTCCTAGCCTTGAACGTTAGATAAGGTTCACGAAAACACGATATGTTTTGCTTTCAGTACAATTGACCTATAGCACTTTTAATTTGAAATTATTCTGGATCCCGATAAGATTAGCTAAATGTTATGCACCTACTATCGTTTTTGGGCCTATACTGTAAATTATATCAGTTATTTGCGTTGTTAAATCAAACGATTTATATGTCACTTGATGTAATTTTAAATTACAAGCGTTTGTTTTGACTACAGTGTAAGGTAGGTAACTGCCCCGGATATTAATTTTGTGGAGCTTATTTCATCAGTCTTATGAACTGCAATATTTTAGGTTCTTGCATATCCAAAGTTCGATACTTTTTAGGGTTCCGTAGCCGAATGGCAAAAAACGGAACCCTTATAGATTCGTCATGTCTGTCTGTCTGTCTGTCTGTCTGTCTGTCTGTC
>NWSH02000329.1:2532152-2543661 GCA_002382865.2 Heliothis virescens | reverse complement strand
ACGACAGCACATCAAGTTACCACAATCTGTCAAATTTCTGCACTCGATTTTCAACCTTATCACAATGGAGGTAGGTTAATGTTTGATTGGTAAAATTTGACAGATTCGTATACGTTGACCTGCTGTCGTCTGTAATAGCAAAAAGTAGTCTAGAAAATGCAGGAATCAAGTCTTTTAATTTGGTTTTCAAAAATTAGCACGTGGATTTATTTAATTTAAGTAATATTAATTTATACACCTCATTGTTCATTACTTACCTCCATTGCTTAGCTATTACTTACATTGTCCATTAGTCATTGGACTATTATCTATTATTAGAAACTTAAACTAACCAAAAATGATGTGTGTCTTTTTTTTGTTGCTAAAAATAGTCCTTCAGTAAAAAAAAATATTTAACGAAAATAAACATTATTGTTTCGAAAAAAAATACGGTTCTTCATATGTTCTCAACTATTGTTCTTCATGACTACTTAAACAAAAAATATGGTTCCGCCTTTGGTCCTACAGCAAATACAAAATGGACTATAGCAATAACAAAATGGACACCTTAGGGTCAGCGCAGACCGAACTGCAAAATGCTCGCGCATGGTCGACCAAAATTTAAACTGCTCGAGCATGCAGGCGGCATGCTCGACAATGCGCGAGCCATCTCTATCTGTCTCTGTCTGGGTTACCCGGCGGCGGGTGTGCTTGATCAGTTTGCTGCTCTAGCACGCTCGCGCATGTAGAATGCATACTCGAGCACGCAGTCGGTTTGCTCGAGCATGGTCGAGTATCAAATTTGGGCGTGTATTCAATTTTGCGAAGTATGATAATAATCATAAGATATTTTTTTCAATAATCTCAGTAAATGCTCTGCTCTGCTCTGCTCTTGGTGTGCGCTGACGCATAGTCTGAAATAAAGTATTTAAAATTATTACGACATAATTATTAGTTGTAAAAACTCCTCAGCAACTCAAACCATATCTCACCTACCAGGGCAACATAGAATACACGTGTCCAGCGTCAAATGAGTGCGAGATAAACAAGCGCCGGCGCAAGGCGTGCCAGGCGTGCCGGTTCCGCAAGTGCTTGCGCACGGGCATGCTGCGCGAGGGGGTGCGACTGGACCGCGTGAGGGGGGGCCGACAGAAGTACAGGCGGGCTCCTGATGCGCCAGCCGCGCAGTTGCCGAGGCCACAGCTTGATGATATTAAGGTAGGTTTATGAAGAATCTGGTGTTGCTGCTGGATTTGTTTTCTTCAGTCTTTTGTTTTCGAAGGAACGATTTATGTCTATGAATGGTAATGATGATGTAAAGTGATGCACATTTACTATTTATCTGGAATGTACACTTAAAATACTAGTAGTTTATATTTTATTAAAATAAATGGCTCATCCTTTTGTCATTATGTTATAGTAAGAACGTAGGTAGATCGCTAAATCAGTATTCAGTACAAACCCAAACAGGTCAACATATTTTTGTTCTTTTTAAAGTGTCTCCTGAAAATATTCTGTCATCCTACTTATAAATTAGTCGACTTCTACCAACTACATGCACATCAATGACTCCAACTCCTAATTGAGACCCTCATTCTTTCCAGGTGTTAGAAGCCCTAAACTCGTATGAACCAGAACTGCTGACATGCTCAGCACCACCGGCCGGGGTGACTGAGCCCGCTGCGAAGACACTGGCGATGCTAGCTGATCTATATGACAGGGAATTGGTCGGTGTCATCGGATGGGCTAAGCAGATTCCTGGCTTCACTGAGCTGCAGTTAAATGATCAGGTAAGGATATTTTTTGCCGACTTTCCAAAAAGGAGTAGGTTAGGTTAGTTTTCAGATTTCTAGATTCACTTCGCTGTAGTTAAATGGAAAGGATAACCGACTTTCCAAAAAGGAGGTTAGGATTCAGATTTCTAGGTTCACTTAGCAGTTAGCCCTAGTTCAGACATGCGGGAACCGCGCGTTTTCTGGCGGAAACCGCGCGGTTATGTCTGAACGATTACTTAATAACTAATACAAATAAGACCCGCGCGATTTCCATGCGATTCCGAAATCGCGCAGTTTCCGCCGTGTCTGTACGAGCCCTTAAATGATCTAGTAAAGTTATTTCTAACCGAATTTCCAAAAAAGATGTTCTCAATTCAGATGTTTTTTTAAAGGTAATTTTGTGTAATTAATAATTAACCAAGGTAATTAACCAAGTAAACATCGTGTTAGCCTTGTTATATTTTTGGTCGATAATTCTATGCGACTAATATTAATTTCAGCCTTATTTAGATGAAGTCGCTATTGCGTACGTAAGAATAATTTGCCAAATTTTATCATAATATCATGACACAATTTGATCATAAATAAACATAAAATACAACCCGTTTGGAACACTGACCCTGAAAATTTAAACACCGTTAACATAGCGTAATAGAACCTTCAACGCGCCAAAAAAAAAGTACCGTACACAAAAAAAATGACGCTCGATTTATCAAAATTAATATTCCAAATTGATATAATTATATAGTTTTATATCACAAAAACTACAATAGTCTAGTCTAGGACCTTGAATGCAATAATTATACAATACACATATATCAATATACACGTGGAAGTTTTTTTTGTATGTTTCTGGACCCTGTGTGTCTGTGTGCGATCCCAGACCATTGTCTATATGCGTTTGTGTGCGTCGGTATGTAGACGTCCCTGCGTGTGATCGTCAAGGTTTCTTATCCATGTGTGGGTGCGATTGAATGCATTTGTGAAAGATATTTTGTTTTATTTATGTTTCTAATTTCTAATATTTTATTTGCAATATTCTGTAGTATACTTATTGTTTGAGAAATAAAGAGATAATTAATTATGTAATGGTATTCTTTTTTAAATGATGATGGCGTCCTAGCCGATTATTATCGGCCACGGCGGCTGTTCTCATGTAAGGAGATCAGCCAGCTGCGCAGGGCATATTATAGTGCACAAGCATTTGCGCAGACACAGGTGCACTCCCTATACCCTCACTCTCATAACCCGATGAGACGGCAATCCGACACGACCGGAGAGAGATCAGGCGCAGGACCGACATTAACGTGCTCTCCGATGCACGATTTTTTAAATAATTGCGTCATAANAGACACAGGTGCACTCCCTATTCCCTCACTCTCATAACCCGATGGGACGGCAATCCGACACGACCGGAGAGAGATCAGGCGCAGGACCGACATTAACGTGCTCTCCGATGCACGATTTTTTAAATAATTGCGTCATAATTATATGGAGGCTTAGAGTTGTGGTGTGGCTGTGAATATGAAATTCAATGTTTATTTTAATTAAGTATATAAATAAACGTGTTTTTTAATAAACAAACTGACCTTACTCTATAAACTAGTTATTGGGAAATTTAAACACTGAATTGCTTATCTGTGGCTCAAGGATCATAATATCGATTGATCAGTAGATTTATTTAAAGATTTTTGCTTTTATATTACATGTAAAAAATATATACCAATATTATAAAGCTGAAGAGTTTGTTTGCTTGGATATGCGCAGCTCAGAAACTACTAGACCAATTTAAAAAAAAAACAGTGTTAGATAGCCCATGTATCGAGGAAGGCTTTAGGTTACTTTTTATCCTGTTGCGCGGAGTACAACCGACATAGCTGAACCCGATGGTGCAAGCTAATCTATACATATAATAAAACAGTAAAAAAATCGTGTCTGTACATTTAATATTTTTACAAAACAAAATATGTAGGGTTATTAGAAATTGAAAGAAGAGTAAGAATTCGAAAAAAAATTTTTGTCTGTTTGTATGTTTGAATGTTTGTTTGTTTGTTTGTCTGTTTGCACACGCTAATCTCAGGATCCACTGGACGGATTTAGATGAAACTTGGCAGACATATAGCTTATATATCAGAATAACATATAGACTTTATTTTTTTTGGAAATTCGCTCTTTAAGGGGGTAAAAAGGAGGGGGTAAGTTTGTATGAAACTCCGTCAGTTTTGAAGCTAATTCGATTAAAATTAATATTTGGCTATTTGGTTAGAAATTAAGAATGACGCAATAAGGATTTTTGGAAATTCTGCCTTAACGGGGGTGAAAAAGGGGGGGTAAGTGTCTATGAAACTCCGTCAGGTTTTAAGCTAAATCAATGAAAATTAAAGCTGTTTCTGCCCTTCGTTGTGTGACGGTGTCGCGGTTTTTCACATGGACTGCTTTATTTAGCTTTCTCGCGCGTAATTAGCTCCGATAAGTGTTCACTTTTACCGATAGATGGCGTTGTCCATACATTCTAAAAAGGCAGTCAATGCAATGCAATGGTATGGTATGATAAGTCTGAAACATCTCGAATCGTCTCGCGCAACCCGTCGTTTCCCCGGGCTCTTAGAATTCGACATCAGACGTTTAAGATCTTTCATTTTGACGACCCGTTATCGCTGGCATAAGCGACATGTTCCGCGTACGAAGTCGCGGGCAGAAGCTAGTAGGTTTATATAGTAAATATTTGTATCCTAAAGCAGCCCGGAGTTGGAAGTTGGTGATTGATACACCCGTGCATCGGAGAGCACGTTAATGTCGGTCCTGCGCCTAATCTCTCTCCGGTCGTGTCGGATTACCGTTCCATCGGGTTATGAGAGTGAGGGAATAGGGAGTGCATCTGTGTCTGCGTAAATACTTGTGCATTATAATATGTCCTGCGCAGCTGGCTGATCTCCTTATATGAGAACAGCCGCCGTGGCCGGCAATCGGCTAGGACGCCATCATCATCATTTGTATCCTGTTCTATATACTAACTACAGTTATATAACTGTTTATATGAGCTATTTAGCATAATAATAGCAATTTTGACATTTGAGTTTTATTGATGATATAAACTAATCAAACAGAATGACAGACACGAGATTTTTGTATCTATTGGCATTTTAAAAAGTACTAATGAGTTGATCATGGTCATCATTAAACTATATTTTGTTTGGGTCCCATATTAGACATGCATATGTTTACTCATTGACTTATCGAAATTTTTAGGTCTACTTCCAAAACGAAAAATCATCACCATCCTGCCCTTATCTCAATTTTATTAGGGGTCGGCACAGCATGTTTTCGCCTTCCATACTGTTTTACCTGTCTTCATCTCACATATTTTCTTCCTAAACACAAAAGATTAGCCAAATTCTGCGAAAAGCATTTTTGCTATTTTTTATTAAAAATGATCTTCTAAATTATTCCCTATATTAGAAATATCTTATGTTTGAACACAACGTTACAAATTGAATTATAAGTGCAATTTTCAATTAATAAAAAATGAAAAATAAAAATCATTTTTTTTGATTTGTGAGCAATTTGATTGATAATTATCTGAATAGTTTATTATAGGTATCTAATATCTTCGCCCACGTTGTCTATATCCAGTTTCTTTTTATTAA
Source organism: Heliothis virescens (assembly GCA_002382865.2). Classification (NCBI taxonomy): domain Eukaryota; kingdom Metazoa; phylum Arthropoda; class Insecta; order Lepidoptera; family Noctuidae; genus Heliothis; species Heliothis virescens. The sequence goes on along the minus strand of NWSH02000329.1, from coordinate 2,538,260 downwards.
TAAGCATTATAAAACATGAATTTAAGTTCGATTAATTTAAAGAATTAAAATATAAAGTACCGATATCGATTGCAGCCTTGGAACTATCGATTTTGTTACGAATTTAAACTTCGGACGGTATAGTTACCTACATTATTAATTGGGTTACAATGTTTCCATTACTTAGGCTTAATGGTTAATTGAAATATTGAAAGCCTCTTAAAGCCAACAATAATTAGATGCCTATAACTGTGAATTATGAGCATACTAGCTTCTGCCAGCGGCTTCGCCCGCTTCCCGAGGGAACTATTTGCCGTACCCGGATAAAAAGTAGCATATGTTGTTCCTCAGGCTTTATTCTATCTCTGTACCAAATCTCATCAAAATCGGCTCATTGGTTTAGGCGTGAAAGCGTGACAGACAGACAGACAGACAGAGTTACTTTCGCATTTATAATATTAGTAGGGAAGTAGGGATTTACAAAAATAAGTTATTAAAGTTTAGGAAATGCGAACTTGTTATCATGTATTTCTATTTATAAATCTGTGTACAATAAGTTCCATATGTATATCATTAAAAGTTAGCTAGAGAAACTTCTCGAGATTTTATTTTAAGCTTACACAGGATTCACACGTTTCTAATCATAATACACAGAATACTAAAGTTCTACATACTTAAACGTTAGTAAGACAGTTTTTGAGATAATCTTTCGTTCAAACTCATGTACGCTAATTAATTATTACATGATGAAATAATAGTTCAATGCTATACGGGTTACGTGTCTGTCTACACCAGAGATGGTAAACTATGGGTATACCTACGTGTTGTTCGTACGCGGAATTATTTGACACTTGTTAACACATGCGGTTTCGCGAGCTTCCTGAAGGAAGTTCTTCCGCAACCTAGATAAAAGGTAGCAAAATAAATGTTATTCTCATGAATGAATGAAATCATATTTCTTTTAAATCCGCTTTAAACTTCTAAGTATTTCTACTAAATCCGTTTTCCCGTGAAGTAGTGACAAACATACACCCTCACACACTCACAATCTTTCGCTCTAAGTCTATAAAACATTTAACTTCGTCTTTCCTTATATTCAAGTAATTTTTCCTTACAACATCTTATTCTGTTTTTTTTTTATTATTGTAACATGTAATAGATATTACTTTCATCCTTAAAACCATATTTTGGCATCCTTGCATTATCTTAAATGGCACACTTACTTTAAAGGTTCTCAACCCCTGATCTAGACCGTTGCAAAACCTCACGTCATATCTAATAACTAGCTTTCGGCCTTTAACTTGACATATGTAGGTAAGGCCGTCTGGCTGTCTGTCTGTAACAGTAGGTTCTTCAAAACTGCCATAATTATCTAACTGTACCTACCCATAAATAGTTTTTATTTTTAGCAGCAATAAAAATCAAGCAATTAACATTTAAGAGGAAAAACTACAAATAAAGTGATACTAAAATGATTATTTTTATGTTTGGAAAGTCCATTATTTGTACTAGATTACAAAGAAGGTATTTACAGGAATTATGCTTAATTTTCTAGGCATTCATCAATACTGGGATCTACAATAATAAATTAGGTACTTCGAAAGTTCAAAACTTAATTCAAATAAAAAATCTGCCACCTACCAAATCGTTTGAATACGTTAATCTCTACTACGGACCCATTTGAAAAAATTTTTCACTAGCCCGGGTTTATGTCAAAAATTCTATCTCTAGTAAGCAAATTCACTTATAGATAGAATATTGGGAACGGCCGTATCGCTGTAGACTACTTTTTATACAAGTGTAGATTCCACGGAACGCGAGTAAAACGGTAGTCGATAAATAAACTTATTAGGACCGCTTAGGGTAACTTAGAATCCATTATATTTTACTGACTACCTTCAGTCAGCGGTTTCACCCGCGTCCCGTTGGAACTATTCCGTGCAGCCGGTAAGCTTACAGCCTTCCTCGATAAATGGGCTATCTAACACTGAAAGAATTTTTCAAATCGGACAAGTAGTTCTTGAGATTAGAGCGTTCAACCAAACAAACTCTTCAGCTTTATAATATTAGCTAGCATTTCACTAATAAAAATAGACTAATTATTAAATTGCCTATTGTTACAGATGCGTCTACTACAAAGCACATGGGCTGAGATGCTCTCACTGATGTTAGCGTACCGGTCGATGTCGGGCGGCAACCCACTGCGGCTGCGATTCGCGACCGACCTGGCGCTTGATGAGCAGCAGGCCAGGGATATTGGCGCACATGATTTATTTACACAGGTATAAGAATAGTTTTAGTTAAAGTAAGAAATGTAAATAGGTTGGCTTTGTTAGATTTTTTTGATAGATGGAACGAAGTTGTGAGAAAAAGTAGGGGTTAAAATGTCTGTAATTTGCCTTTTTCATGAGACGAAATCGTCGTCATAGTCATCAATAGTAAGATAAATAAAGTCGTCTTTAACATAAACTTTACCTGAATAAAAAAATGTTGCATTTTTTTAAGGTATTTTGGCGTCTTGAATATCATGTTAAGATATTTTTCTTGTAGATAGTAAAATTGCATTCTCCTATTTGGACATTTATTTCTGGAATGTGTGTCTTGTATATTAAAAATGGCCCTTTACAACATGGTGTTTTAAATGGATCAAAATTTTAATTCTCTTGTTTTATTAATCCAGATAGCGGGCGTGGCGAAGCGGCTGGAGCGCGCGGCAGCGCTGCGCGAGGAGTGCTACCTGCTGAAGGCGCTGGCGCTCGCCAACTCCGAGGCGCGCATCGACGAGCACGCCGCGCTGCGACGCTTCAGGGATTCTATACTCGCCGCGCTTAATGATGCTGTGTCCGCTTTAAGGTGAGATTACTAGTGTGTCAGGGCCTTACAAAGTACGAGCTACCACGAAATTTTGACTATGGAGTTGTACCTACCTACAGATGCAATTACCGTAATAAAAGCCCTAAAAATTACTAACGAAAGATGGGGGTCGTAACACTTGTTTCTTTTCTTTAGTTACCGGTACGAATTCTCGGATAGCATGAAAGAAAAAAATTCTACTATGTTTGGAATTTCAATATCCAATACTTTTATTTCATAATATACACATTTATATTTGTTAATACATCTAAAACTATTCTTATAGTTGGATATATTATTAGCAGAGGTCGCTAAAACTATGTCTTGTTTCTTCCCAGGCCGTACAACGCTAACGCAGCTCTCCAGCAGCTGCTGCTAGTGCTACCAGCACTGCGGCACGCCGACGTGGCCGTGCGCCGCTACTGGGCAGCTGTCCACCGCGACCGACGCGCGCCCATGAACAAACTCTTCGTCGAAATGCTGGAGGCCTGTCTCCGGTAGACACGGAACGCAGCCACGGTGCTTCCAGGTGACACATATTGCAGTATTGCCATTAAACATGGTAGATTTGGAGGAACTTGGTAGTTTTTGGTAGTTTTGTTTCGGACAGTATTGCCAGGTGAAAATATGATAGTTCTTGTTTCGGTGTTAAAAGCCTAATAGACTTTAATTTGAAGCTACTACAGCTATATAATGTGTTTGATATTACAGTAATGATACTGTAATTTATAAGGTCTGGAAGCACTGCTACCTTACAGCGGGAAACGTAACGTCCCCGCGCCAAATGTACAAAACGATGGACGGATCTAGTACAAAACTTGTTACTATTTTTGTATAATATTAAATAAAAAATATTATATCTAGTTTTACTGTGAGTTTCGAGATTATTGTATGGTCGTGGAAATTATCCAAGGTGAATTGCGAGCTACTTAGTATTTTAGTGACCTGAAACGTCATTAGTTCTGTTCTAAACAGATTTTTAGTACTGTTAGCTTTAAAAAGCGATTTGTTTTTGTCTGTGGCTCTCTGCGATGAAACCTCCTTGTAGATTGTCTATGGTATTTTTTCCCCGACCGTACGAGTAACTTGCCTGTCTCGGTGAATGCGGGAGCCGTTTTCGGCGCATTTACCATTAAAACATATATAACATTGTTTTTATTCTGTTTGTTTTAAACGCTAAGACGGGACGCTGTTTGCACTGTGTCGAATAAAAAAAATTAAACTTTAGAGTTTTCTTAGTGATGCATCATTATGATATCAAATAGATTTCTGGTGACTTCAGACCAGTTTCTAAAGTACAAATATATACTTAGATAAGTTTTACACATGTTTCTTGAATCATTTTTCCATGGAAAGGAAAGGTAGATTGTTGCTAAATATTATTTATAAAAAAATGAAAAAATCATTCTATAAAGTAAGAATATTATTTGTATGAAAAAATACAAAAATATTGTTATTTTTTATGATGAGTTTAGCCGCAGTGCTACAGTGCACTCCCCAGTCAATGTACATCTGTTTTTATAAAATATGAACATATAACAATTAATTTTAATAAACAGATAATGTAGCAATATTACTATATAAAGGTTAAAATGTATATCTAGAACTGTTCCACTAACATTAACTGGACACATCGTAGTTTTAGTAATAAAATCCAGTGAATTTCTGCTTACATTATCAAGAATAACCGGGTATTCTGCGAAAAAAAACTTTATCACATAACCCTGTCATTGTTGATAATTTAAGCAGTTTTTTTGTAGTATCACAATTGGATGTATATATTTTTATTTGCGTTTTAATTAGTGTCCTATATAAATATACCTCAATTCCTTATGTAAGGACTTAGAACCCTTTCACAGTAAAAATATATGCGCCCAATTACTGCTTTAGTATATGATATAGTTTTGCTTCTGATAACAGTGATTTTTACATATCTATAGGTAGTTATAGAAAATAATATACATGATCAAATACTCTTCTGAATGTTTTAAAAAAAACTTTGCCTATTCATAATAAATACTTAAATACTTTATATGCAACGAACAAAATTCATTTTAAAGTAATACTTTCAAATAAATTCAGATTCTTAACGGCATTTTGAAAAGTTTGCTCGCATTTAATATTTCGTAAAACCCAAGTTACGTCGCTTTACGCTGGCAACACTTTTGAATAACCATATTTAATATGGCAGCACTTTGAAAGTTAATAAATGAGAACTTACGGATTTTTACAGAATCTATAATGTCAAATGTAAATAAAAGTAGAGCTTTGTAGTTATAAGAACTTAAATTTTATAAATAAGGGAATAAGTTTCAAAATGCAGAAGCATCCTCTATCATATACTTTAGTAGACCTAATACCTAAGTATAACATCACACAATTGTATTAAGTACCTAAATATTGATTTGTAAATAGATTTAATATTAAACTATATAGTGGAACAGATAATATCGAATACCTCAATACCTGTTACCATAAACGAGTATAACTGTTATAAAATATTATGTACGTGAATAACTGTGAAATTGATACCGGCCCTTCGAGGACTTAGGGAGGCCATTTTAAAATTGAATATCTATGATAAAAAAAACATTCCTAAGAGATAGGGATTGCAATCCGGTCCGGCGGATCCGGTAATCCGGCGGATCCGGCGTGTTTCTAGACCTACCGGATCCGGCACCAACACACCGGATCCGGTTAAACTCTAAATCGCGAAAAATACATTGAAAAAGGTACTAGTAAGTCAAATCCTCAAGAAAAAGAAGGTTATCGGAGAGTTAAAAGTAAAAAAGAGGGAGAAAAAGGGACAAAATAACACTTTTCACATGGCTCTAGAAGTAGGTGTCTGGAGGTCAGTTGATTGTGTTTATTTTGCCACCGACTTCTAGAGCCATGTTAAAAGTTTTATTTGGTTCCTTTCAGTGTTTTGTGAAGTTGGTTATTTTTTTTTTGTAAACAGATTTTAATTTTATGCTTTTCAGTTTTTGGGTCTAAAACTATAATATTTTAATACCCACTGTGGCAGTCGTAACCAATAATTAAGCCATAATCAACTCAATATCAAGTATTCAGTCGATGCTTGCCTGTAATGTTCATGAGTTGCCCTAGATTTCTCAGGGTGTCCATTATCAGATCCTGACCTGACGAATATGGGACCGGTCAGACTTTGACTAAAACCCACCGTGTCCCTTCTGGAGCCCTTTGTGTGCCAAAGCAGCGGTAACTCTTTCGAACAATCCCGCAGCCCCGACAGGCTCTGGCCCTAATGGTTTTGTT
>NWSH02000329.1:2512089-2529253 GCA_002382865.2 Heliothis virescens | reverse complement strand
ACCAGGTCCACAGCGGCGGCTGGGATGAGCGACGCGAATTCGCAGTCGCTCCGCCGCTTGCTTCTCTAGCATAACTGCTCCGCAGAAGGAGGCGACGGCATCCCATTCCCTCTCGCCCCTCACCATGGCTTGAACCACGGCTGGGCGCGAGAGTTTGCCGCCGCCAATTGCCGCCACGGGGACAGGCAGGTACCTCCCGAAGCAACCGTGCCCGGTGTGGACCCGTCATGCCGAAATTGAGGGCCAAATACATATACCCTTCAGCATATTTGCTAATCCGGCCGGATCCGGCCGGATCCGGCCGGATTCACGCCAATCCGGCCGGATCCGGCCGGATTGAAAATGATACCGGATTGCAATCCCTACTAAGAGAACATTCGTAAGCAAAATTTTGATGATCCTGATTGGCTTAAAATCTATTTACGTAGTAACGTGCATTTAATGCAAACCGTATAGATTTTTTGGCATTTTTAATATAATTTTAAAATGGTTTTCCTAATTTTCCAAGATTCGATTGGAAGCATCGTCGTGTCACGATAAGTCCCTTTTCGAATTTAGAAGTTCTGGCGTCAATTTCACAGTTAAAGAATAACAAAACGAATGAAAAATCAATGCGAACACTGTAACTAAGAGATTTGTATAAAATGTTGATAAAAGATAGAAATCTATTCAAATTTGCACCGTAGTTTGTTTAGTTTTGTTACAAAAATAGTAGTCATCGGTGATGGGAGTTTGTCTATGGGGAGGTGCATTTTTGTTGTGATTTTGCTCAAACACGTGTCGATAAGTATTCGCATTTTTACCAGGACTTGTGATTTATTTGCTGACGTCATTGGGTCGTTGGGACACTCATTTGTACGCTCCAAAATTATTATCAACTTTAAGTTCGTAATGCATTTTGAAGGATATGGGAGACTCAAATTGAAATTGGAAAGTGGTTAAGGCATGTAATGCTTTTTTTTTCAGTTTTTAAATGTACTGAAAAAGATATCTTCGAACAAAGGTGAAAGTCTTAAATGAGTGTCTAGACCTCAAAAATGTGACGTCAGAAAAAAAACCTTCGATATTCGGTTTTATTTTTATTATTTTTAATTCTTACGGCTTAGCTTTTACGTTTAAAGTATAACGTGTCTGAACAAGCTAAAGGTTGTTTCTAAGCGAATTACCGATGAACGGTATTTTTAGTGTCAAACTAATGAGGTAGGGCCAACTTTCAAAATGATATTTGTCGTAACATAGTTACAAAAAAGGTGATTGTAAAAATCAACGTATCGGCTTTAGGTATAAGGAAGCAAATAATTTTGAAAGTTGCAAAGAAAATTAGACTCGAGGAGTATCACAGAATAAAATTTTCTACGTATCATAAATTCCATGTGAGTTTTAACGCGTTCTGGTGGCGTACTATTGTTTTTATTTCAATCATTGTTCCATTGAAATAAGCTGAAGCTAGACAAATTGTATAGTGGTATCCCTCTTTCATTATGGAACAAGGGTGGTTATAAAAATCCGTAGTACGCCTCCTGTTGTAGTTATTCTTATGTTAAGAATATTTACTTTATTTAATAGTGATTTATGTGTAAACGGTGGTAGTCGGAGTGTGAGCTGTGAAGCGTGACTGTGCCAGATTATTTATTAAGTTTTTGATTATTATCGTCGTTATTGATCTGCGATTACTGATGTATACAATTAAGGAATTGTGATTTGTTTGGTTGCAGTTTTTATTTATGCTAGTAACACTGAAATTTACTTCAAATAAAGCTCTTGCAAAAATTCGAATCAATGAAATAACCTGTTCATGTAATATTGTCAATGTTTACACCAAATTTTGTTTAAAAAATTGGCAGCTTATTTGCATCGGCATAAATTAAAACTGCAACTAAAAAGTTTTGTTGATAATATTTATCCAAAAATAAACGAAACAAATATTTAAAACGCCTTTTACAAATGTTTACTTTGTACAAAATGATTGGACTTGATACAAATATATATAGATTCTATATCGTAGAAATTTTGACTTGAGAGTAGCGGATAGTTGTGTAATCTCAGATCAAATAGAGAACCTTAGGTAAAACCAATATAATATCCCGTGTCTTAAATTTTGTATTTAATAAATTCGTACCTTATTTCTTTACATAATGTTATTAATGTGAACCGGTCCCGGAATATGAAATATAATAAAAATATATAAAGTGGTGACATTTTCCGTTTGTATTTTTATTTGTGTTTGAATATCCCTGATTACCTGAATATGCTTATATGTATAGTTCTAAATTGAATTCTACTTTATCTGTTTATCACTCTAATTCCATAACACGAATATTATGAAGGTGAAAGTTTGTGAGTCATGCAAAATATACTGGATGGGTTTTGATAAAACTGGCAGTAATGTAACTTATTTAACAGAATAACACAGCCTTTTTCTAACCCGAGAGTGCGGGAAGTACTTTCTTCAGGAAGCCGGTGTAACCACTGGCAGAAGCTAGTAGGATAAAAAAAAATCGGGTTGCACTCCGGGAGTGCTGGCAGAAGTAAAAACATGAATATTAACTTTATATATTTTTTTGAGATATGGTATGAAGAAAGTGCACAACTATAACATATAAAAGTGTATAAAATATAAAAGTGCATAACTACGACAGCAGGTCAACGTATACGAATCTGTCAAATTTTACCAATCAAATATTAACCTACCGCCATTGCAATAAGGTTGAAAATCTATTGCAGAAATTTGACAGATTGTGGTAACTTGATGTGCTGTTTAGACAACAATACTTTTTATTGTCATCACCTGCCCTCGATTTTGAGAGTTTCTCAAAAATATGTTTTGTCTCTATGACTGTACTGGAAGGTAAACTAAAGATACCCCAACACGTATACGCAGTTTCATATTTTAGAGCTCTTAGTGTCAATTTATACTAGCGCAGAGTCGAAGCGTCTTTCCAAAACTGAACAATGAACATAACAATTCAACTATAACTCCACCGCGTAACGCATAAGCGCATTCTTCGGAAACGCTGATTCGCATTCGGGCGGCTTCGCTTTTGTTGTAAATTTGACTCTTGATGCGCTTCGACTCTGCGCTAGTATACATTGACCCTTGAGCCGCGTAGGCACGTACGAACAAATTTGTTGCGTTACATGATATGATCTCTAGGTATACGAACAGTTTTGTTGCGTAACATTTATTAAAGCTCTTCGAACACCGTCCATACAGAACACACTACAAGGATCGCCGCGAACATGTTTGACGAACAGAGTGTTCGATGTTTGATAGTGGTACGCACGTGCGAACCAAGTTGTTGCATATCATGTAACGCAACAAATTTGTTTGTACGTGCGTACGCGGCTATACGTACGAACCAAATGTTCGGGTCTGGTGTTTGTGTTCGCTATGTTCGTGTTCGTACGTGCGTACGCGCCTTTACTGCACACGTCGACGGCTGCCTCTGCCGTTGATAATATGCGGCTCGTGTGTAAGAGCTCTATATCCATTCTGGTGAGGTTTGATTTGGGAGCAGGGAGATCAACTATGCCATATTGCCCTCCAGATAAATAGACACGATAGATTTTCATAGTTATTTATTAAAATTAACTTCATAATAAAATATGTACAATAATATCTTCTAGGTGTAAAACATCAGACTATAGCGAACTGCTCGTACAGTAACTCTCGGACCTTGTAATACTCTTCGGACAAAACTCCTTCCAGTGCTACGCGGCCATTCTCCAACTGTGAAAATTAATGATTTGGTTAGTCAGTCACTAGGGAACAAAGTATTGAAAGATTTTTATAGACTATTTTGAGTGTTAAATTTGTATTGAAGTAGCGTATCAAATGGGTATATTAGTAGCAGATTGGTATTTTACTAATGATTTTTCAGGTAATATTTGTATACTTTGAGGCTGGATGGATAAAATCTAATAGCGGTAAGAAAGGTTAATTTTTTATCCCAAGAATGTCCTGACATTACTGTTTGCATTTTCATATAAATTGCATAAAAACCATAGTCCTCGCCAAACTTTTTGTCGTTACAGAATATTGCGCGAGTAGCTGCGCAGAAACGAATTTTAGGTAACTGAGTGGCGTTCAAAGACTTGCGCTCAGGACGACACATAGTTTTTGAAAACTTACGGCCTTACTTATAAAAATAGTTAAGCATTGTTTAGCTTAATCACTGTTGCTGTCACTATCACACAAAGCGCAATAATAAAACGAAAGACAGTGACGATAACATTAATTAAGCTAAACAATGCTTAACTATTTTTATAAGTAAGGCCGTAACTGTTTAGTCTACCCTTATAGTGTTGCCAGTTCAGGAACATTATATTTTGCAATGCACGCCGCCATCTAGTGTTAATTAAAAGTGTTATTTCCCTTACCCTCCGTATAGCGAGCGTGCCGTTGCAGCACTCGAGCGCGCCGGCGCTGAACTCGGCCGCCAGCCCCGCCCGCGCCAGCGCAGCCCGCAGCTCCGACAGGCGCACGCTGTTGATGAAGGACGCGGCGTGCGGCCGCGTGTGCCCGCCCGCCTCCAGGCACAGTGCTACGTCCGAACTCGCCTCCTCTGGAATAGGCATAACAATATAAGACCGTGGTTAGGTTAGGTACGTCGTAACGATAGGTAAGCTGTTTTGTAACGGCCGTGCCCAATAACCTATCTAACTCTGGATTTGCTTACCAGAGATAGGAATTTGACATTACTTGTATGGGGCTAATGTCAAAATTCTATATTTAGTAAGCAAATCCAGAGATAGACAGAATATTGATTTCCGCAGTAAAAGTTTTAAAAACCTACAAAGCAATCTGGGAATCGAACTAAAAATTACAGGAATAGCAATACTGCTCTGCAACTGCTAGATGAACGAGCATAGCACTACCGGCAATACCACCAGAGTATCAATACAGAGTTATGTAAGCTACGTAAAGTTCCCGATCTGTTATCATAACTCGGCTATAATAGAAAATCATATGTATGATTTTCAATATTTCAGTTTCCTTCATTTTGTCAATATATTTTAATTATGTTTAGAGTAATTTCGGCAGTTCCAGATAAAATTCTAGATAATTATCTGACAGATAATGTCGAAATTAAACACTTATCGGACAGCCATCTACAAGTCAATCTTAACCCCTGAAACTGGCTTTGACTATCTCATGAAAGAAAAGAGTTTATAATACGACCAAAAGCCAGCTTTATTAAACAGTTCTAAACGCAAAGGCTACATAATTAGTACGTAGACTTGCAAAATTCAGTATCGGTACTCTGGCAGTTACGATAAAATGATATATACCGTTGCTGGTGGCGTTCTCCCGCTGGTGCGCGCGCGGCGTGACGACGGCGGAGAGCCACGCCAGCTCCGCGTCGCCGGCCGACCGCCACGCCAGCCCCGACATCAGGCTGTCCGTTAGCTTCACCTGGGGGAAATTAGATGATTCATTACTAAATGTAGATTCACTTGATTATAAAAACTAATTTAAGTAGTCTTTGCCAAGTTGAGTATGAACTTATTATCATGTTCCATTCAATAGTCTTTGAACTGTTTTACGAATTTTAATGATGATATAATTAGAAGTTTACGCCAATTTACCCTCATTTTTTAGGAACTATNTTGTAATACTCTTCGGACAAAACTCCTTCCAGTGCTACGCGGCCATTCTCCAACTGTGAAAATTAATGATTTGGTTAGTCAGTCACTAGGGAACAAAGTATTGAAAGATTTTTATAGACTATTTTGAGTGTTAAATTTGTATTGAAGTAGCGTATCAAATGGGTATATTAGTAGCAGATTGGTATTTTACTAATGATTTTTCAGGTAATATTTGTATACTTTGAGGCTGGATGGATAAAATCTAATAGCGGTAAGAAAGGTTAATTTTTTATCCCAAGAATGTCCTGACATTACTGTTTGCATTTTCATATAAATTGCATAAAAACCATAGTCCTCGCCAAACTTTTTGTCGTTACAGAATATTGCGCGAGTAGCTGCGCAGAAACGAATTTTAGGTAACTGAGTGGCGTTCAAAGACTTGCGCTCAGGACGACACATAGTTTTTGAAAACTTACGGCCTTACTTATAAAAATAGTTAAGCATTGTTTAGCTTAATCACTGTTGCTGTCACTATCACACAAAGCGCAATAATAAAACGAAAGACAGTGACGATAACATTAATTAAGCTAAACAATGCTTAACTATTTTTATAAGTAAGGCCGTAACTGTTTAGTCTACCCTTATAGTGTTGCCAGTTCAGGAACATTATATTTTGCAATGCACGCCGCCATCTAGTGTTAATTAAAAGTGTTATTTCCCTTACCCTCCGTATAGCGAGCGTGCCGTTGCAGCACTCGAGCGCGCCGGCGCTGAACTCGGCCGCCAGCCCCGCCCGCGCCAGCGCAGCCCGCAGCTCCGACAGGCGCACGCTGTTGATGAAGGACGCGGCGTGCGGCCGCGTGTGCCCGCCCGCCTCCAGGCACAGTGCTACGTCCGAACTCGCCTCCTCTGGAATAGGCATAACAATATAAGACCGTGGTTAGGTTAGGTACGTCGTAACGATAGGTAAGCTGTTTTGTAACGGCCGTGCCCAATAACCTATCTAACTCTGGATTTGCTTACCAGAGATAGGAATTTGACATTACTTGTATGGGGCTAATGTCAAAATTCTATATTTAGTAAGCAAATCCAGAGATAGACAGAATATTGATTTCCGCAGTAAAAGTTTTAAAAACCTACAAAGCAATCTGGGAATCGAACTAAAAATTACAGGAATAGCAATACTGCTCTGCAACTGCTAGATGAACGAGCATAGCACTACCGGCAATACCACCAGAGTATCAATACAGAGTTATGTAAGCTACGTAAAGTTCCCGATCTGTTATCATAACTCGGCTATAATAGAAAATCATATGTATGATTTTCAATATTTCAGTTTCCTTCATTTTGTCAATATATTTTAATTATGTTTAGAGTAATTTCGGCAGTTCCAGATAAAATTCTAGATAATTATCTGACAGATAATGTCGAAATTAAACACTTATCGGACAGCCATCTACAAGTCAATCTTAACCCCTGAAACTGGCTTTGACTATCTCATGAAAGAAAAGAGTTTATAATACGACCAAAAGCCAGCTTTATTAAACAGTTCTAAACGCAAAGGCTACATAATTAGTACGTAGACTTGCAAAATTCAGTATCGGTACTCTGGCAGTTACGATAAAATGATATATACCGTTGCTGGTGGCGTTCTCCCGCTGGTGCGCGCGCGGCGTGACGACGGCGGAGAGCCACGCCAGCTCCGCGTCGCCGGCCGACCGCCACGCCAGCCCCGACATCAGGCTGTCCGTTAGCTTCACCTGGGGGAAATTAGATGATTCATTACTAAATGTAGATTCACTTGATTATAAAAACTAATTTAAGTAGTCTTTGCCAAGTTGAGTATGAACTTATTATCATGTTCCATTCAATAGTCTTTGAACTGTTTTACGAATTTTAATGATGATATAATTAGAAGTTTACGCCAATTTACCCTCATTTTTTAGGAACTATACCGTGCAACTAGTGTGACGTTTCATAGGAGCCTGCAAAGGCCTATTTGAAATTAAAACATTTGACTTTGACTTTGATACGAAGCTATGAGATAGTCACTGTTATGACTAGAGGATAGAAATTTAATTCCTTCTTTTTGGAAAGTTGGTTAAAAATAAAACTTACTTGATAGATGTGCGACTCTGTGGTAGCATCGATGACGTCACCAGCTACCGGAATGTAAATCTTTTCTATGCCTTCAGCCTCACAATGTTTCCTGAAAATTAATAACGTGACTAGTTTCGAAAATACATACCATGAACGTCAAAACAATTTCAACATAAAATAAGAAATTTGCGTAAGTTTTAAATTTGAATGTTGTTTGGGCAGTCTTTAAAATTTTTAAAATGGAGTGGCGTTTCAGTATTCCTGTTATTTTTATAAATACTGTCATTTGAACATTTTTGGCAGTCGTTACGGGTAGTCAAAAGTCTGACAAGCAGTCTTACCAATAGTTTTGGGTTGCCCGGGTAACTGGGTTGTAGAGGTCAGATTGGCAGTCACTCCATGTAAAATACAGGTTTTCAGCTGCATTGGTTAGACTGGACGCCGACCCCAACAGAGTTGGGAAAAGGCTAGCCAGATGATGACTTACTTGAGCGTCAACAAAGCGCCAGTATTAGCCCTCAAGCCTACAATAGCGCGCGGCTTCGCCTGCGTCACGACTCTGAGCAGCGACTCGCCGTCACAGCGGCCTTCTAGTTCGATGTATTGGATGTTCGCCTTGATCTGCACTTGGCGCATCGTTGATACACACTTGCTTGGTATCTCTGTCATTTCCTCTGTAAATATTGTAATTAGGTATTATTACGTACAATCAACCATGAAAAACTATCAAAAAACCATCAGTGCTAGATATTAGCACTGAAACAACTATTTACGACAAGTATATTATATCAGCACTGAAATATCCTAATAACTTAGGGTTTTTATGATTATTTAAAGAAGTGGTATAAAAAAGAAAAGTAACAAAATATTCGAATTGATAGACAACCTCTTCCTTTTTGGGAAGTCGGTTAATATTCTGATGTAGGCCCAAGTATCTCGTTCGGACAATTTAATTTTTACTTCCTAAAAACTCAAACTTTCTTTTTAAAGTATTATAAAAAAATTGACGATTCTTGTCGAATCGCAAAATTCGACAAGGAAAAGGTATCGTACCTTATAAATAATATCGCTTTTATGTCCCGATAGTGTACAAATATGTATTAAAATATTTAATTTACCGTCTGGCTCCTGTTTCGGTGGCGGGGCGGGTGGCACATCTCTGATTTCCCCTTCTGCATCCACTATCTCAGCTAGTCTGTAGTCTTCGGGCTGAAAAACAAAAATAAGAATTGTCAAGCTTCTTACGAGCAAAAATTACAAGTATAATGTTGGAGCTACTGATCCGATCTCCAGGGCCAGGCACCAGGTCAGAACATAGGATTATTAAAAGTGAGATGTACCAAGCGAGATTTAATATGGGTGCCACCATTACAATCAAGAACTGAATCGATTTTTATTTAGACTTGCTAGCCCCTGCGCTTGCGGTTTTGGCCGCACCCCACCCTACTTACGGGGGACAAAGAGAAACACATAACGATGCCTTAGAGTGAAAACCTCGTAAGTGTAAGAGACATGACTTTTCAGGAGGAACATGTAGGATGTTCTTTGCGAAGTTATCTTCCTAGAAACGAGATAAAAAAAATGGGGAAAAAATTGCATTTCCGAGGTTTTCACTCTAAGACGACGATAAGGAAGTACATAGGTGAAGCACACAAGGGAGTTCATAGGGAAATACATGACAGAGTACGTAGGGAAATACATAAGGGAGTACATAGGGGACGTACACAGGGTAGTACAGGGGGAAGTACATAAGGGAGTTATATAAGGTATATAGGGGAAGTACATAAGGGACTACATAGCGAAAGTATATACGGGAGTACATAAGGGAGTACATAGGGAAAATATATAAAAGGTACATAGGGAAGATATCTTGTTACTAGCACCTTCATGTTTGGAAGACACATTAAATTGGTGGGCCTCGGCTGTCATTTGAACATCTTTGGCAGTTTTTACATTAAATCAAATGCCAGAATGTCTGACAACCAGTCTACCAAGGTAGAAGGTTGCCCAGGTAACTGGGTTGAGGTCAAGGTCAGATAGGCAGTCTCTCCATGCAAAACACTGGTCCTCATCTGCATTCGGAGAGACGGGAAGCTGACACAGTTGGGAAAAGCCTGGCCTAGGCAGATGACAATGCTTACCCGTATCATTTCCCCATAGTCATCAGACCTGGTCCGGTCCTCATGGAAGGGGTACATGGCGTGGTGGCGCTTGTTGGACTTGAAGCAGCCGCCGGCGCGGACGTCGTGTCGCACGGGGATGTCGTGCTTGCCGGTCACCACCCACATCTCCAGCTCACCGTCGGAGTCAGAGTCCGAGGATATGCCTGCTGTTTCTTCCCTGGGAATATGGAGAAGAATTTAATGCAGTTTTGGAAAATATTGCCAAATTTAATAGCGGTTTGCAACTAATATCCGAGTACAGGTATACGCGTGTTGTACTTCCTTTAGCCATTCTTATCGAGTGAGCTGCAGGTTATATCACCTGACAAGCCCTAGTTTCAGAGTTTTTTCAAATCCACCTGACGGCCTCTGACGTGAAATTATAACTACGACTGCTACTGAGTAACAATCGAGGACGACGGCTTTACGTGCCCTTCCAGGCACGGGGGTGTAACACCGCCAACTTCCAAACTCCAGGCTGCTTTTGTGAAAGCTTCTAAAACCCACAAAGCGATTTCGGCCTGGCCCGGGAATCGAACCCAAGAGCCGTGGCACGGCAGTCGCGCTATGCGACCACTAGACCAACGAGGCAGTCCTCTCTCTCTCTTTACTTCTTTTACTTTACTTATTATACTCTCTCTTTAGCCATTGATAGCTAAACATGGTTTACACAACATTCCAGGTAAAGTTTTGCGAGAATTTTATCGGCGAAGTAGAGGTTGCGTAAAACTTGTCGTCACTGAACATTGCCCGAATGGCTGCACAGAATTCTAGGCCCGCAGGTGACGGGGGTAAGACAAGGGTTACACGATCAGTCTGGCGTCATTCCATTCCATCATTCTGGTCAGAATGATGGGAGAATGATCGTGTAATCGGTTGATTGACGGACTGATGGTCCAGAATATACCGTGTTTTTCGTCCAGACTAGGGCTTTCAATACCGGTATTCCGGGATCCCGTAATACCGTGATCACGGATTTAATATGGTCATTTTTCAGTACCGGTATTGACAGCCCAATACCGTGATTACGGTATTACAAATGTTAGATGTGATCTTATTCCATTTGGGAATTTATTTCTTTAAAATAATATTGTCCAAATGTAGACCCTCGCGTTCCACTCATTTAATCGAACAGTAAAATTACTGATGACGGCTCGGCTGGTGGACTCATGGCCGGTTTCTGAGTCCCGTTATCGAAAGGTTATCTATTCATTTTTAAGGGAAAATGAATAGAATAGATAAACTACCGATAAAGGTGCTCAGAAACTGACCATCAGTGATGGATATTTATTTACGTTGCCTCTGAGGTGAAAATTTGTTTTTTTTTAGTTTCAAATCGGTCTTTACCGTCCTTATCTATAAAACAGTAAAAAATCGTATTTTAGACAACAATCCGGGTCTAATTGCACCGACCGTGGTCCCGTGACCACGGTCGGTGCAATTCGGCCGAAACGTCGGGAGAAAAGAGGTATCGTAAAACCTTTAATAGTTTGATCGCGAGTAAGACCCGGATTGTTGTCTAAAATATGTATACAAATCGCGAAAGTTTAAAAACATTTAGTAAAAAATCGTGTCTGTACATTAAATATTTTTACAAAACAAAATATGTAGGGTTATTAAGAAATGAAAAAAGAATAAGAATTCAAAAAAAATAATATAATATAGTTTATATATCAGAATAACATATAGGCTACTTTTTATCCGGGTACGGGAAACAGATCCTTCGGGAAGCGGGCGAAGCCGCTGGCAGAAGCTAGTTTCTTATAAATACCTTTTTTTTATCGATGGGAAATCATCAGACCCCACCCGCTGTGGGTGACAGCGTGAGGGAGTGTCAGACTTTTACTGACTAAAACCCACCGTGTTCTGCCTGGTCCCTACTATCATCTTACAGGGCCGCGGTAACCCTTTTCGAACTATATCCCGGCAGCCCGAGCGACGGCTACTGGCCCTACTGAGACCCCGCGGATCTCGACAGCGCCTCTGAAGAGCGGCGTGGTAAACAAAACGCACCGCCCGATACGGCCTGTCGTCTCTTTAGGACGGAAGTACGATGAGCCACCCGAAACTCACCGCCACGAGACCCACCTACGGTGCCGGAGTCGTCTCTCGACATCCCGACGCCCGTGGTGTCTACCAGTCCACAGCGACGGCCGGGATAAGCTGGTGTGGACTCGCAGGCGCTCCGCCGCCTCCTTCTCTAGCATAACTGCTTCGCAGAAGGAGGCAACGGCATCCCATTTCCTCTCGCCCCGCACCATGGCTTGAACCAGGGCTCGGCGCGAGAGGTCGCCGCCGCCAATTTCCGCTACGAGGACACGGCGATGCCCAGGCATGGCACACCTCGACAGTGTGCTCCACCGTTTCCTCTGGACCGTCCGTGCAGTGGTGACACCCGGGCGTCACCTCCCGCCCAATGCGATGCAGGTACCTCCCGAAACAACCGTGTCCGGTGAGGACCTGCGTCATGCGGAAGATGAGGGCGCCATGACTCCTCCCGAGCCACTCCTCAAAGAAGGGACTTACCGCCACTATTGTGGCGGGTCATTCTGATGATTTCATTTCGATTAAAAAAAGGTATTTATAAGAAACTAGCTGCCCGCCGTCGCTTCGCTTCCTGGAAAGCTCCCGATCGACGTTGGTTTGTACAAAACATAATCTTACTATACACTAAAACCTTCCTCAAGAATTCATCTATCTATTGTTGAAAACCGAATGAAAATCCGTTCAGTACTTTTCGAGTAAATCGCGAACAGACAGATAGACAGACGCGGCGGGGGACTCTGTTTTATAATAAGTATAGATAGATATAGATAATGACGGTAAAGACCGATTTGAAACTAAAAAAACTATTTTAATGGTTTTATTAATGTCCTAATTGAACTTGCATTCAATACCGGTATTAATACCGTGATCACGGTATTGACTTCCAATACCGGAATTAATACCGGTATTGAAAATATCCGGTATTTTGAAAGCCCTAGTCCAGACTGACGCCAGACTGATTTACCCTTGTCTAAAGGAGGAGCATCAAACGATTGCTGTGCTGGGAATTTGGATTTTCGGGTTGGCTCGAAATCGCTTTGCGGTTTTTAGGAACTTTCACAAAGCATGCAAGTTTCTTATTTTATAAAAAAAAACTCACCGGTCGTGTTGTATTACCGTCCCATCGGCTATGAGAGGAAAAAATTGAGTACACCTGTGTCTGCGCGATATTATAAGTCCTTGCTATCCTTACTAATATTTAGTGTCCGACCGAAGCTTCGGCTTCGGCTTCGGCTTCGGCCACCTTCGGCCAAAAAAACCACCTTCGGCCAAACCTTCGGCTTCGGCCAAAAATTAGGCCGAAGCCGAAGGTTTGGCCGAAGGTCCGAGCAACCGTCAAGATTGAACGAATTGTTACGAAAAAATGAGTGAGAGAGCGACGGATCGGTTGTGTTTGCAGAGGCCGCGGGGCAGGCGCGTCAAAACAAGTTCGTACGTGTATTTAAAACAGTGTTCAGTCTATACGAGTAAAAAAAAGACTGGTTGATTGATCTAATTGTAATTTGTGAATTACTTAATCATCATCTGCCTAGCCTTTTCCCAACTATTTTTGGGGTCGGCTTCCAGTCTAACCGGATGCAGCTGAGAACCAGTGTTTTACACAACACAACCCAGTTACCTGGGCAATCTGGCACCCCTTGGTAAGACTGGTTGTCAGACTTTCTGGCTTCTGACTACCCGTAACGACTGCCAAAGATGTTCAAATGACAGCCGGACCCACTGTTTATCGTGCCTTCCGAAAACGAAGAACTCGTTATGAAAGATGGTCACCCATCCACGGACCGACCGCATCAAGCGTTGCTTAACCTTATAATCGATCGATCCGCGCGGCTTTGACTTAGCCACGAGCTCTTCTTGTGAATTACTTAATAAAGAAATTTTAATATTAATTATAGCTTGTAGACAATATTGAACAAAACTGACTTCACAAAAAAACACTGAAAGGCATAAAATAAATCTTTTCACATGGCTCTAGAAGTCGGTGTCTGCAGGTCTGTTGACTGTGTTTATTTTGCCACCGACTTCTAGAGCCATGTCAAAAGTTGTATTTTATCCCTTTCAGTGTTTTTTTGTGAAGTCGGTTTTGTTTTTTTGTAAAAAAGTTTTTTACTTTATGCTTTTCAGTTTTCTGGTCAGTGACAGTCGGTCCCGTAATAGTATCATCGATATAAAAAATCAAGTTTTGACCTATGAAATTAGAAGAGTTCTCTCGATTTCTCCAGGATTCCATCATCAGATCCTGGTATCCTTACCATGGGACCACCTGTGAAGTACACCCTTTCAAACAAAAAAAGAATTTTGAACATCGGTCCAACCATCTTCGAGTAATTGGTGAACATACATAAAAAAAAAGATACGGTCGAATTGAGAACCTCCTCCTTTTTGGGAAGTTGGTTAAAAATCATTAAATTAATAACTGAGAGATAATAAATTATAAACCTTCGGCTTCGGCTTCGGCTTCGGCCGAAGGTTGTGGCGATTGCCGATTAATCGGCTTCGGCTTCGGCTTCGGCCAAAAATAGACCTTCGGTCGGACACTACTAATATTATAAATCGGAAAGTGAGTTTGTTTGTTTGTTTGTTCCGCTTTCACGCCGTAACTACTGAACCGATTGCTTTGAAATTTTGCAGACGTAAAGTTAGAAGTCCGGATTAAATAATAGGGTACTTTTTATCCCGAAAAAAATAGATATTCCCGAGGGAAAACAAAAATATTGTTTGCTTGATGGATGGATTGTAGATGGCGCTGTGTGTCGAACCGAATTCCATGAGGGCGAAGCCGCGGGCAGAAAGCTAGTACCATATAATAGCCAACAATTGATTGTGATAATTATTTTTATACTCACTTGACAGTGTTGTTGAGCTTGACCTGCTTCTGCATATATTCGGCGAGCTCAGCTCCCTCCAGCCGCACGCGGCGCCGGATGTCCAGCTCGATGGTGCGGTCGCCGCCCTTCTCTATCAGGTCCCGCGCTAGAGTACCGGGGGATGTTCTGGAAATACGTCATACACAGCTTATGAATTTTCGATGGTAAATTTAATAAATGCTGAAGACTGTATCCTATTGACGTTTGTGTATATGTGGGTGAGTTAATTACTCTGTCGCGCTTTAAACTGGTTTAAAAGGCTTTTTATCCCTTTGCGGTAAGTAGTTTCCTTGGGACGCTACTGAAAAAGTAAAGGTTAAGCTGAGAAAAATATCTGTAGGATTCTAAAATTCTCAATAGGATTAACTGATGTCTAGGACAAATGAGCTACGCTAATGAATTTTTTACCGAAATTTGGCTCAGCTTGTATATTTTTATGATGGTACAGACAGCAGGTCAACTTTTCCGAATTTGTAAAAAAAATCCAATCGAACATCTCACTTCAACAATTGTGATAAGGTTGAAAATCTATTGTCAGATTGAGGTAGATCAATGTGTTTTCGTCGTACACAACACATATTTCGTAAACAGTCTCGATTTCAATAAATGACACTCACCTAGCAGTCAAAACAATAGAATTCATTAAACAGTCTCGATTTCAATAAATGACACTCACCTAGCAGTCAAAACAATAGAATTCATTAAACAGTCTCGATTTCAATAAAAGGCACTCACCTAGCAGTCAAAACAATAGAATTCTGCGGGTTAGGAGCCCACAGCAGGAACAGGTCCCTCGCGAACCCTGACTCCAGGTCAGGGAAGGACGCGAGGACCACCTTCGGCCCCGGAGTCCGGCTGACCTCGCCCACTGAGTGACACAGTTGTAGGTGACGGAGCGCGAACGGGTTGCTTCTAGCGCCTTCGAACGCGCGGGTCAGTTTGTCACTCATCCATTCTATCTGTAATATAGAATTTAATGTTGTTAGGTATGGGTATGATCTAGAAATAATGCTGCTGTTGAACACACTTTAGGCATTTTATGCATTGTACAGACAACAGCAGGTCAACTTATACGAATCTGTAAAGTCTTAGCAATCGAATATTAACCTTCCACTATTGTGATAAGGATGAAATCTATTGCAGAAATTTTGGATTGTGGTAACTTGATGTGCTATGCAGAATTCTCTAAGAATGAAAACATAATGGAGAGTTGAGAGTCAGAATGTAGGGAGTACCCTTCCGGGAAAATCATTGTTTTATGGGAGACCCTTAAATACGTCTTTTATTCTAGTTTTTAGAATTGTTTCTATAGAGGCAACAGAAGTAAACCATCTGTCTAACTATCATGGTTAATGAGACACAGTCTGGTCACATATGGTTGCAACAGTGAAATCTTAATAATAGGGTCTCATTTTTACCTTTGTACCCATTATTTCACGATATAAAATGTATTTGACGTTACCTGAGACTTAGCAAACTCCACAACATTATAGCTGACATTGGACAGCAGCAGCAGAGAGTACGCCACCAGCCCCGAGTCCTTGTTCCTCCACAGCTGGTCTAACATGTGTGCCAACTCCAGCACTCGACCTGCTGTATCCGTACAGACTAGCACACAACCACCTCCTCGGAGAGTTGTGAGTATTGTTGCTGTAAGGAAAGACGTGGATGTGGTTATGCATATAGAAAAACTTGTTTCTTGTGGAAATTAAATCAAAAGAATGATTTTCTGAAGGTGCAAACATTTATGAATAACACATTAAAATGTAAAACAGGTTTTTTTATGTAATGGGGATGCAAACAAGACCATATCGCATGTCATAGAGTGATTCCAAATTAATATCAACTTCTCATAATGGATACGCGTTTGCACCACCTGCAATTAGATACGTAAATATGCAATTTCAAGGAAAAAGCTTAGTTAATTTCCAAGCACAATGACTTCATAACCTTCACAAGGTGGTATGCTGCAAAATGCGCAAAAGATTCAAATAAAGGTACTTACTCATCAATTTCTCATCCCTCAACCTCCTCCTTTGCTGTACATAATCAGCATTCATTGCTCCGAGCAGCATCAAGGACGGTCTCATAAGCCTCTCAATTTCACAACCGTTTAAATGCCGTTCCTTCTTATGGTTGAAATCAGGAGCATACACTATGTCCTCTTCACCGGGTGCTGCTATACGCCATACGGTACCACCTAGAGAGTGGCCCGCGGGTAGTGGTGTGATGCGGACACCTAGGCCTTTTCCTGGAAATGGATTTGTGATCATTTATTAACTTTTGTTTGAGAGATGATGCTGAATACACTGGATTATAGGTGTGTGTACAGGTATGCATATAGCTAAATGCTACATTACTACATTTCTACTACATATACTAGAAGAGCTCGTGGCTAAG
>NWSH02000329.1:2488709-2512071 GCA_002382865.2 Heliothis virescens | reverse complement strand
GTTTGTTTGTTTGTTTGTTCCGCTTTCACGCCGTAACTACTGAACCGATTGCTTTGAAATTTTGCAGACGTAAAGTTAGAAGTCCGGATTAAATAATAGGGTACTTTTTATCCCGAAAAAAATAGATATTCCCGAGGGAAAACAAAAATATTGTTTGCTTGATGGATGGATTGTAGATGGCGCTGTGTGTCGAACCGAATTCCATGAGGGCGAAGCCGCGGGCAGAAAGCTAGTACCATATAATAGCCAACAATTGATTGTGATAATTATTTTTATACTCACTTGACAGTGTTGTTGAGCTTGACCTGCTTCTGCATATATTCGGCGAGCTCAGCTCCCTCCAGCCGCACGCGGCGCCGGATGTCCAGCTCGATGGTGCGGTCGCCGCCCTTCTCTATCAGGTCCCGCGCTAGAGTACCGGGGGATGTTCTGGAAATACGTCATACACAGCTTATGAATTTTCGATGGTAAATTTAATAAATGCTGAAGACTGTATCCTATTGACGTTTGTGTATATGTGGGTGAGTTAATTACTCTGTCGCGCTTTAAACTGGTTTAAAAGGCTTTTTATCCCTTTGCGGTAAGTAGTTTCCTTGGGACGCTACTGAAAAAGTAAAGGTTAAGCTGAGAAAAATATCTGTAGGATTCTAAAATTCTCAATAGGATTAACTGATGTCTAGGACAAATGAGCTACGCTAATGAATTTTTTACCGAAATTTGGCTCAGCTTGTATATTTTTATGATGGTACAGACAGCAGGTCAACTTTTCCGAATTTGTAAAAAAAATCCAATCGAACATCTCACTTCAACAATTGTGATAAGGTTGAAAATCTATTGTCAGATTGAGGTAGATCAATGTGTTTTCGTCGTACACAACACATATTTCGTAAACAGTCTCGATTTCAATAAATGACACTCACCTAGCAGTCAAAACAATAGAATTCATTAAACAGTCTCGATTTCAATAAATGACACTCACCTAGCAGTCAAAACAATAGAATTCATTAAACAGTCTCGATTTCAATAAAAGGCACTCACCTAGCAGTCAAAACAATAGAATTCTGCGGGTTAGGAGCCCACAGCAGGAACAGGTCCCTCGCGAACCCTGACTCCAGGTCAGGGAAGGACGCGAGGACCACCTTCGGCCCCGGAGTCCGGCTGACCTCGCCCACTGAGTGACACAGTTGTAGGTGACGGAGCGCGAACGGGTTGCTTCTAGCGCCTTCGAACGCGCGGGTCAGTTTGTCACTCATCCATTCTATCTGTAATATAGAATTTAATGTTGTTAGGTATGGGTATGATCTAGAAATAATGCTGCTGTTGAACACACTTTAGGCATTTTATGCATTGTACAGACAACAGCAGGTCAACTTATACGAATCTGTAAAGTCTTAGCAATCGAATATTAACCTTCCACTATTG
This sequence comes from Heliothis virescens, assembly GCA_002382865.2. Lineage (NCBI taxonomy): Eukaryota > Metazoa > Arthropoda > Insecta > Lepidoptera > Noctuidae > Heliothis > Heliothis virescens. The sequence goes on along the minus strand of NWSH02000329.1, from coordinate 2,510,649 downwards.
TGATAAGGATGAAATCTATTGCAGAAATTTTGGATTGTGGTAACTTGATGTGCTATGCAGAATTCTCTAAGAATGAAAACATAATGGAGAGTTGAGAGTCAGAATGTAGGGAGTACCCTTCCGGGAAAATCATTGTTTTATGGGAGACCCTTAAATACGTCTTTTATTCTAGTTTTTAGAATTGTTTCTATAGAGGCAACAGAAGTAAACCATCTGTCTAACTATCATGGTTAATGAGACACAGTCTGGTCACATATGGTTGCAACAGTGAAATCTTAATAATAGGGTCTCATTTTTACCTTTGTACCCATTATTTCACGATATAAAATGTATTTGACGTTACCTGAGACTTAGCAAACTCCACAACATTATAGCTGACATTGGACAGCAGCAGCAGAGAGTACGCCACCAGCCCCGAGTCCTTGTTCCTCCACAGCTGGTCTAACATGTGTGCCAACTCCAGCACTCGACCTGCTGTATCCGTACAGACTAGCACACAACCACCTCCTCGGAGAGTTGTGAGTATTGTTGCTGTAAGGAAAGACGTGGATGTGGTTATGCATATAGAAAAACTTGTTTCTTGTGGAAATTAAATCAAAAGAATGATTTTCTGAAGGTGCAAACATTTATGAATAACACATTAAAATGTAAAACAGGTTTTTTTATGTAATGGGGATGCAAACAAGACCATATCGCATGTCATAGAGTGATTCCAAATTAATATCAACTTCTCATAATGGATACGCGTTTGCACCACCTGCAATTAGATACGTAAATATGCAATTTCAAGGAAAAAGCTTAGTTAATTTCCAAGCACAATGACTTCATAACCTTCACAAGGTGGTATGCTGCAAAATGCGCAAAAGATTCAAATAAAGGTACTTACTCATCAATTTCTCATCCCTCAACCTCCTCCTTTGCTGTACATAATCAGCATTCATTGCTCCGAGCAGCATCAAGGACGGTCTCATAAGCCTCTCAATTTCACAACCGTTTAAATGCCGTTCCTTCTTATGGTTGAAATCAGGAGCATACACTATGTCCTCTTCACCGGGTGCTGCTATACGCCATACGGTACCACCTAGAGAGTGGCCCGCGGGTAGTGGTGTGATGCGGACACCTAGGCCTTTTCCTGGAAATGGATTTGTGATCATTTATTAACTTTTGTTTGAGAGATGATGCTGAATACACTGGATTATAGGTGTGTGTACAGGTATGCATATAGCTAAATGCTACATTACTACATTTCTACTAAAAATACTAGAAGAGCTCGTGGCTAAGTCAAAGCCGCGCGGATCGATCGATCATAAGGTTAAGCAACACTTGGCGCGGTTGGTCCGTGGATGGGTGACCAAGGAAGGCACGATAAACAGTGGGTCCCGGCTACCATTTGAACACCTTTGGCAATCGTTACGGGTAGTCAGAAGCCAGAAAGTCTGGCAACCAGTCTTACCAAGGGGTGTGAAGGGAGAAAACATTTAAAACAGGGTGCCAGGTTGCCCAGGTAACTGGGTTGTGGAGGTCAGATAGGCAGTCGGTCCATGTAAAACACTGGTTCTCAGCTGCATCCGGTTAGACTGGAAGCCGACCCCAAAAATAGTTGGGAAAAGGCTAGGCAGATGATGATGCTACATTACTACATTTCATTTTATACTATACTATATTTTATACTATATTTATAGACTTTGACTATACCGAGTGGAGAAGGTTCATATACAGTCACAATCCTCAGCATTGAGGGAACGACCAGAAAGAATATTGAACACTGTTGCCGCAAATCAAGCCACTAGAGACCTAAATAAATTCAGTATTCCTCTGGGTAACTTAGGAATTTAATTTCTTGTGATTTAAAAACAAGATCACAAAAACTAAAACCATTCTCTTACACTACCCTTTGTCAGTATTTCATTAAAATCTTATATCCAGTATTTTATTTCCTTACCTTTCATATCAACACTCTGATTATACTTGAGCTGAACAATTCTATCGAATGCAGCATCAACATCGTCCAACGTAAACAGATCAAACTCCGAGACATTCCTGTGAGCCTGGTACAAGTCATACATGAACATTTGTCCCATTTTATAAACTGGTAGTGTAGCATATATCGGACAGTTCAGACCGAGTTTCCCAACTGCGTAAGGTAAGGCACCGAGGTGAATGGGGTCTGAATGTGATATCAGTACTGCATCTATCGTGTTTATGTGTCTGGAATGATAAAGATGATCATCAAGTGTGTTAAAAAAAATATATTGAATAGGTATGTGCTGAGAAAAAAATATATTGAAGATTTGGATAGTATTTAAGTGGATCAGGTCAGGTAATAAGGCTAAAGAGTTTATTTGTTGCCTTTTCAGACAACTGCTCAATTAACTAAAAGTTAAAGAGAACTCTCGAAGCTTCTTTAATACGTGAAACTGCAAAATTCGTATTAAGTTGTATAGACAACATAACCTCAAACTTTTACCTTTTAAGTTCCTTTATAAAGTCCATATCGAACTTCTCGTCCCACCCGCAGTCCAGAAGGAACTTGAATTCGTCTATTTGTAACACGTAACATGGTGGAGTCTCGTCACCAGCCCCAGAAAGGCAGTGGAGTTTAATAATTGAAGTCATCCTGGGACCGGCTGGATTTCTACTTTAATAACAATATTTAGTACACTGACATAGTTTTAGTGCAAATAACTGAGATAAACACAGGTAAAATCCAGTATTTGTTGCAATATCAGTATAAAATCTCGCTACAAAAATAAAATCGGTTTACGCGGCTGTTTGACATACAATTCAACAGATTAAAAATTAATAAATAAACAACCACAGAGCATAGATACAGTGCCGCGTTTTGTTCGTTGTTGATTGTAAATCTGTAAAATGGGAGGATCTCTGTTTAGTTTTTAGGGTTCCGTACCCAACAGGTGCAACGAAGATTCTACTACGAAACGGTTATTACTCGCAGTCTGTGTCTATCACCAGGCTATATCTCACGAACCGTGATAGGGTGTTCAAAGAGATTGCAGGGCGGCACGGGAGCGCACGAATGCGTTTTGAGTGCTCAACGGACTCGCCGCGTATACGCAACGGTTTCGTTGCACGCGAGCGAAAGGTTGCGAATTCACTACGCGTCCACAACCATTTTGCTAGGGCCTCAGGTGGCTTAGCCTCGTACGCAATCCGGTAATCAATATTCAATAGTATGTATATTCAAACAAAAATAATTTACTTAAATTAAATTTAATCCTAAAGTAGTTTCATTCGGGACCTTAATTAGGGTTCCATTGGGTAAATAAAACTATACACTCACATAAATGCCATAACATAAATATGTATGTACTAAATTAAAATTGACTTAATCAAAATAAGTGTAATTATCACTTTTTCGAGCTAGGGTTAGGTTTTAATACCATAACGTCCTCGTTCATGACGGGTGGGGTCAGTAGGGCCTTGAGTCTCTCTTTTAAACCAGTTTGTGGACTTTCATTCGATCCACGAGGTTCATCATTTTGCGCCACATTAGGTTCTATGGTTTTCTTTGCGATACTGGTTGATTGCATGTGTGTGTTAGATTTTTTGATGGCTGAAAATCCTGGAACACTTTTCTCCATATTTAGTCGTTGAGGATCATTTATTCTAATATTACCAACGTCACTTCGTTGAGAAAATGTATTTTCATCTTCATTATTTTGGGATTTGTTTGTGGATAAGCCCATTGTGATGGGCACCAATTCGGTCACATTTCGATTGTTTGGGGTGTCTACGGTTATTTCTTTAGCCGCAATTCGTCCACTCACGGAAGCAGGAATTATTCCACTTGCAGTAGTCTCCGTAGCCACAATTGGTCCAGATTTTTCTGTCTTAGCTACTTCATCAGTAGATTTGTGATCACTACGTCCTAATGTTGAAAACATTTTGGTTTCTTTACGGTCGGGTTCATATTTTTTACCGAATTTGGTTATTTTAGGATCAGTTTGGGTACATGATGAAATAGTAACAGGAGCTTTTCGAACAGGTTTTATTTCTTCTTTTTTACCAGCCACTCCTTCACTTGTTTGCCGATTAGCCGTTGTTTCAGATTTAGTCACTGGTTCATCAATTTTTGCTGGGATAATTGCGGGTACATTACGTTCAGTTTCAATTTTGGCAGCAATTTCTTCGCTCTTCTTTACACTTTGTTCATGCAATAAAATTGCCTTGACGGCTTCTTGAATCAATCCACTTTTTTTTGTGGTATCTGCGCTATGATGAGTTTGAGTGTGAGAACTGGTAGCGGTTATAAGATATGTGTTAGGCTCTTTTTTAACGGTAACGTCTTCTTTATCTTTACGATCACCTTGAGCAGGTAATAGAGTTGGTTTCACAGCTTCTTGGACAAGTTTAGCAGTATTATGAGTTTCGGTATGGGGTGCGGTAGCTATAGTAGTATTCAGATCTTTTTTAACGGTAACACCATCACTTTCTTTGGGATCACTGCGTGCGTACAATGATGTTGCTTTAGCAGCTTCTCGTCCCAATTCAGGGGCTGCAGTCGGAGTAGCAATAAGTCGATCAGAATTTATTTTAAGAGGTTTTTCTAAAGCCTCTTGAGTGTGCCTCTTATTAGGTTTTAATTTGTCTGGATCAATTTTTGTAACAGAAATAATTGTAGGTCCATGACGTTCACTTTGAGTGTTGGATGAACTTATATCTGAAACTACATTTTCTTCTATTTTATGGGTTACTTCCCTACTCACTTTTTGATCGGTTTTTGTATGCGATGAGGTTACTTGTTTAGTAACGTGGTCAGTCTTTTTGGCCGAACTTAATTTAGTTATGCTGTTGTCACTTTTAATATGCAGTGATGTATCTTTTGTAGCCAGTTGTCCAGATTTCTTCGAAATTAATGGTTTTACATTTGCAACACCAAGAGCGTGGGATGCAGTGTTTTTCGTTGCATCAGAGTCACTCATTTTAAGGGAACAGAGTGCACCCGTTTTTAGGTCACTTTTGGTATGAGAAGAATTGTTTTTCGCAACAATTTCTGTGGGATCGCTAATTTTAATTGGCTTTTCAGTCACAGAACGGCCACTTTGAGGTACAGTTTCTTTGGCAACAACCAGGCTTGCAGCTTTACTACTTTGTGACCCTTCCTTTATAGTTTTTGTTGTATCAGTGGTTTGCAATAAATTAGCGTCTTGCGCTTTCTTTTTTAAATTCATGTCCATTTCTTCTTTAGCTTTCTTAATAGCTTCTCTAATTTTTGATTCTGTCAGAGTAATCCCTGGAACATTTGGTTTGGGTACAGTTCTATTTGGCTCGTTCTTTTTAACTGATGAAGGTTCGTTGACATTAACATTCTGCGGACCTGATGGAGTTGCTTCATTTTCTGTATTGGGGGATTCATCTGTCGATTTGGACTTTGGTTTGGGTACGTTTTTATCGCGGTCATTATTGTCGCTCTTGATAAGATATGTAGTCTCCTTAGCTATAATTCGTTCTGTATCTTTTAGGGCAATAATCTGTGTTCTATTGTTATCGCTACTTATGCAAGCTGACGCCCTTTTTGAGGGCACGTATTCTACGTCATTACTTTTAACGGTCATTACTTCAGTAACATAACATTCATTTTGATGAATTGATGTAGCAGACGGGTATCCGTATTCATTGTTTTTGACCAGTGGTGTTTTGGTACCAGTTCCATTGCAAATATTTTGGGTTAAAGAAGAAATTTCTATAGGTGCAGGTGTGCTAACTTTGTGAGCAACTTCAATTATTTTGCTTGAAACGATCTCATTTAAGCAACGATCTGTTCTTATTATAGGTACATCTATTGAATCGTGTGAGAATTTAGAATTAAGAGATAATGACTCAAATCTCTTTGGGTCGATGGTGTTTTTTAAGATATCATATGCCTCATCTAGGTCCTGTTTTCTTTTATTATCCTCTTGGTTGAATACCAGAGAGATGCCAGTAGGAGACGGTTGCGGTGATTTAGAACTGTTTTGTCTGAGTTTGCTAGTTTCCATTACAATAAGTGGCCCGTTTACTTGTGTCGCCTGTGTTGTAGAAGCTTTATGCAGCATTCTTATGAATCTCTCGTCTATCTTTGCTTCTGAAATCAGTAAAGATAAAATTCCATATAGGATATTCTATGAGACTTTGTTCTTAGGTTATTTCTTACTTACCATTGATTTTCTTAACCACATAGTTAAGACCCAAGCATACTATGAAGAAAGATAAGACTAAAAAAAGGTAAATCCACCATTCTAAATCCAAAAGCTGAAAGAGAATAATTCAGATAAAATGAAATAAAAACATCAATTGAAACTAATAGAGTTGTGTGCTAAGTGTGTGGGTTAATAGGGTAAGTATTGGACGGTTAGAAGACGTCAGAGTGCCTGTGTCATAGGTTCCGCTTCTTGCGTCCCACGACTTGAATGATTCACCTACGGATGTCATAGGCCTCCAAAAAGCCAATCATTCTGTTCTTGGGTATCCTACATTTTTGAAAAATATAAGTATACACCCTAATACAAATTTTAAAAAGTATTATAAAAAATATACAAACAGTCATCGTCGTCAGGCCGTTATTTAAAAATTATATTTTCGGTTGTTTTTTTCTGCAAAAATTATTGACATTCTTTTCTGTCAGTGGGTCATTTCTGTCATTGTTATTTTCTTTAAAGAGTATTTGTCCTTCTGAGTTTTAGAACAAACCAACCTCTTTAATGATGTTTGTAGACATCATTTGGTATTTTTTTGTAACTAGCTTCTGCCCGCGACTTCGTACGCGGATCCTGTTTTTTTTTTTATATAATCATATTTTCTTATCGTTTAAACCTTCCCTCGATCTGTACAAACATTTTAAGACCAAAATAAGCCCGATCGGTCCAGCCGTTCTTGAGTTATGCGCTTACCAACACATTTAGCGATTCATTTTTATATATAAGACTAGCTTCTGCCAGAGGTTTCACCCGTGTCCCGAGGGAAATACTCGGTGCACCCAAATAAAAAGTGGCCTATAGCCTTCCTCGATAAATGGGCTATCTAAAACTGAAAGATTTTTTTAAAATCGGGCCAGAAGTTCCTGAGATTAGCGCGTTCAAACAAACAAACTCTTCAGCTTTATAATATTAGTATAGATTAATTCCAACCAAGAATTCATTCAAGTATTGATGTGGCATTGAAAGTTAATTACATACTTAGCTCATAGGCTTCACCTCATAGACTGGAAGCAGTCGCCGTAGGTGGGAAAAGGCTAGGCAGATGTTGAAATAACGTGTCAGGTATATTTGTTGAATGATATCTTTACGATAAAAGGAAGGCATAGTTATTAAAGCTACCAAAATTGAACTTTATATTTTCGATTTATTAACCCTCCACTATAGTGATAAAGTTGAAAATCTATTGAAGAAATTTGACTGTCTGTACTATTACATACAAGAGTATTTATCTAAATTGAAATACCAGCTTACATAAGACGTTTATCTACCACAGACGTTTGGAAATCTTCTCTTGAGTATAAATTAAGTAGGATTTTACTATAACGAACGTATTTAGGTTGTTAAGAATCGCTAACAAGCAAAAGCGTGTGTTCTCGAATGTACTTACTAGTTCATGGAATGTAATGTTGCGTATAGTTTTACCGGGAACGCTTGATTGAAAGATTTTATTATCAGGCAAAAACTATTTAATCCGACTGAAAGATATGTTCTAGGAAATCGTGACGTCACAAGTGCTATTTTCGAAATATCCTTACTAATTTTATAAACTAGCTTCTGCCAGCGGTTTCAACCGCTTTCCCGTGAGAACTACTGCACGCACCTGAATAAAAAGTAAATATAGCCTTCCTCGATAAATGGGCTATCTAACACTGAAATAATTTTTCAGATCGGACCAGTAGTTCCTGAGATTAGAGTGTTCAAACAAACAAACAAACTCTTCAGCTTTATAATATTAGCATAGATACAGTTGCCCGAATTAGACCTGGGGTCTGAAAGATTCTCTAGACATTGTATGCATTGTATGTGCTTACTTTAACATTAATATTAAGTTTTATATTTTCTTTTCATAAATATATTAAATATTCTAGACTATTCCAGAAGCCTGGTTTCCTAGAAGTACGAGATACCTACTTAATCTAATTTGATTCGCGGCACGTTGATCCAGTCTGGATCCAACAATCTTTGAGAGATACCATTTTGCATAAAAGATAAATGTGTACAATGTACCTATAAGATATTTTAAATTATTAAACTTTACGTTTAAACGTAAGTATGTTTGGGAATAAATTTTGAATGGCTGGTTTACTATTTTGGTACGGCAATGAGTTTTTACGGCTTAGGACGAAATGTAGGTGATTCAGGAGAAAAGATACATATTTTTGCACCGCTATAGTTAGCAAAAATATTCAAATATCTATCTGTAAGAGTCATCTTTATTCATTTCAAATTAACTGCAAATTACTGTCTGTTTGTTAATTTAACATGTTATCTACTCGTAGTTATGATGGAATTTTTGGTGTACCTGCTCTCTCAAATGGATGAAAAGTAGGCCAACTGATAGGACTGAACGTATGGCCGTAGTACCTATCGGCTATCAGATTTTCCGCATGACTGATCAATTAAGTTAAAAGAATCATAAGTACTTAGGTAAGTACACTATTCCATTCTATACTATTCTAATCACATCAACAATTTTACCACGAGACGCTACAAACGTCTTAAAAAATAGCGTTTTCGTCCCAAAACTTAACCCGTATGTTTCCCCTTAGTTAAACTTAGAGCTATCAAGGTGATTATGTTACAAAGAGGTTACATATATGCCGTTTTAAAAGCCTTCAGACTTCAAACAAGTTTGTTTTGCTTCTCCTTTCAATGTTAGAGACGTCGGTTGATTGATCACTCGTTCAATCGATCAATCGACACCGAAGTTTGTGTTGAAAATTGGAGGAAATTGTTCGTAGATATTTGTCAGGCTGTGTTGAATAAATGGCGTATTGTGATGTGGTATTTTGAGGTGTAGGCTTGTATTTGTTGAGCTGTGGTGTTGTTCGAAAGAGTTATCGCGGCCCTGGTATAAAAAAGGTATGAGCAGAAGCGGCGGGGGGTTTTAACTAGAAAGACACTCCCATCTGCTGCATACACAGCGAGAGGAGTAATCTTCTAATTTCCCATCTCAAAATAGACTCACTGGGTTTCTAAATACATCTTAATTCTAAAACATAATCATACCAGAGGCAACATTAGTTCAGACTACCCAAACTTGTGCTGCCTTTGCTGAATTTTTAATGCAATATCAACCTTATGTACTTAAAATTAGAATGCATTTTGTATCACCTACAAAAAAAATTGGGCTTATTTCACTTCAGATAGATGCATCAAAATTACATTTATCTCTGTCATATTTATGAGTTATCAAATGATGCTGTCCCTTTTATTTCGTGCATGACGTCATTGGTGTGTCTTTTGTTTTGGTTTAAAATTTCGAATAGTTTTGTTTATCTCTTTCTTATTAATCTATCTATCTCTCTCTTTCATTTCGTGCGTGACGTCACTGGCATGTCTTTTGTTTTGGTTTAAAAATTGAAAAAGTTCTTTTTATCTCTTTCTTACTAATCTATCTGTCTCTTTCATTTCGTGCGTGACGTCATTGACGTGTCTTTTGTTTTTATTTGAAAAGTCGTTTTGTTTTTTTTTAAATGTAATCTATACCTACAAACAATAAAACAGTAAAAAAATCGTGTCTGTTCATCAAATATTTTTACAAAACAAAATATGTAGGGTTATAAAGAAGAAATAAAAAAAGAGTAAGGATTCGACAAAAAAAATTGTCTATTTGTATATTTGTGTGTTTGTCTGTTTGCACACGCTAATCTCAGGAACCACTGGACGGATTTTCATGAAACTTGGCAAACATATATAGCTTACAGAAGAATCACAGAATAGCATAATATAGGCTACTTTTTATCCGGGTACGGGAAATTATTTTCTCGGGAAGCGGGCGAAGCCGCTGGCGGAAGCTAGTAATATATATAAAATACAAATTCTAACCCCTCATGTTTACTTTGTTTATTCAATTTTTACAGCACAGTACGTACACTACATTGCAGAATAACTAACCAACAATTACTTAGGCATTCGAGCTTCACTATGTTAGGGTTGCATAGTGCATACGTCTCTCTGACGCATGCTGAGCGAGTTTCGACGTGATAGAATGTCTATCGCGTCGGTCGTGTCTCGTCTTAGACAATTTAAATAACTGGAGACGCCTGCCCTTCTGGTCTGCCCTAGGGCTGTACAGACAGAAAGATAGGGAAAAATAGCCGGCAGCTGATCTACCAGCACTCATTGATGCTGGTCCATTCTGGTAACAGTTACGTAAAACAAGCAGATTAAAGCAAAGTAAAAATGACACTTTAACCAGAATGGACTTTGCTGGTAGTTCGGCGCCTTCTGCGAGCTTCCTTTCTGGTATACAGTCAAAGGGATATGTACAGACAACCTACCACAATCTGTCAAATTTCTCCAATAGATTTTCAACCTTATTTATTTATTTATCAGGTTTATCAACATACATCTGCACAAGTTCTGATACAATTATAAAAAAACAACTAAGCAAAATTGGCAAGTGCGATATACAATTAAAGATAAACACATCATGCTCTAAAAAATTTGTTAAACTAAAATGTTTTTTTATTGATAAAAAAAAACAAAAAATTATAAACAAATACAATTCTGATATAAATAATTCTGATCTGAGATTTTTCCTGTACGATGAGATTGGGAAGGCGATGTCTAATCCAAACAGTTTAAATTAATGTTCGATTGGTAAAATTTGGCATATTCTGGTAGGTTGGCCTGCTGTCGTCTGTAAAATTTTATGCTTGTGCCTGTCAATTATCGTGTGAGACCGTAACAAGGTGATCGAAAATTCTCACCCCACGCAAAAATTAGACAGACTTGTCCGCATAGACTCTTGAGCCCATCACCGTTCCACTTGGTTATATACTCCAAGTGTTTCACGCGTCGGTCGTCTCTCGCGTCCGTCGCGTGCCTATCAAGTGTGACCTGAATAATCAATAGTCAGGTTAACTAACTTACGACTATAGGCGACTAGATGTTTCTACAGCGAGCCTGGAATTGACAATTTTGCGCGAGATTTTTTGTGACCCGATTTTTTTGTAGTGTAGTGTACGTTGTTTTACTGTAGAAGGTAGGCTTAGTGAGACCTGTAGATGTTTTTTTAGGGTTCCGTACCCAAAGGGTAAAAACGGAACCCTATTACTAAGACTTCGTTGTCTGTCTGTCTGTCTGTCTATCTCCACGCTGTATCTCATTAACCGTGATAGCTAGAAAGCTGAATTTTTCACAAATGATGTATTTTCGTTGCCGCTATAACAACAAATACTAAAAATTAAAAAAAGTTATATATTAAGGGGGGTCTCCATACAATGAATTATAAAGACAGTGCAATTTGAATACAACGCCATCTGTTACTCAAGCGTGGAACTACAGCTTGGTACGGAACTCTTCGCGCGCGAGTCCAACTCGCACTTGGCCGGTTTTTTTAAAGTATCTTGAACTTAAGCTTTCTATTTTTCTTAAGAATAATTCAGCTGTCCTATACTAATCTCTTACTATAAGTGATTTACCTGATGAATTTAAAAAACTTTAGAAAAAGCTTATAAGCTGGTTATAAATAATTGTTAAATGCCTTAAAACTGGCAATTATCAAGTTGGAAACAATATATATATTGGCATATGGGCGATTAGGCATAAGTATATTATTGAAGAAAAAAAAAATACGTAACTGTCCTTATGGCAATTTTATTTAACAGTCAGTTTTACTGGTTTCAGATAAAGTTCTAGATAGCTATCCGACAGATAGGGCCACAGAAATGTTTTTAATTTTGACAACTTTTCAATGGCAGTATCTGTTCTGAACTTTATCTGGAGCTTGTGAAACGGGCAAAAAAATTTGGTAGGTTCTATCTCGCCTTTCCACCCAATGTCAATAAATATCACCAAAAACGCTAGCAGAAAGTCAGCCACACTAAAATAACTCTCAATCAAAACACCAATTCGTTTAAGAGATATATGCAAGCAATATCGGCGGGCGGGCCGGGGGCGCGCGCATAGTCCGCGGCCCAAATTAACCAATATTGACGACGCAGCCGCGCTACGGAACTCCACGTGCTACCGATACGGCTACGAGCTACGAAAGTGCTACGAATGTGCTACGAGATTACATGGACCGAATATGAATTTAAAAAAATATTATTTTTTTATTCCTTCCTACTAAGTTGCAATTAATTAACTAACATATAACCATATAACACACTTTATGTGGTGATAATGGCGACACAGCAATATGTTTGGCATTTTGGCTCCTTATGTGTTTTTCATCCATACTTCTCTGTTTCATGATGATATCAGGAAATCACTACAACGTGTGAGGTAGTTGCAGTTAGCAGCTCGCTTCCAATACGCACTTTTAAATAACTTGCTGGTCAACAAAGAAAGAAGACTTCAAAAAAGGTTTATTTCGTTGTTTTGAAAGTCAAGTTTACATATTAGTAGCATTTTGTTTTAATCCATAACTAGCTTCGTGTGTCTGCATGTAGTGATTTGACGCTAAAACTAACCAATTTAAATGGAAGACTTCATATATCATATGTCTTAACTAGCCTGTGAAAGGATATTAATCCGGGTGTGGTTATAATATTTGTATATTATAACCTCCAAGGAACCTCCTCCTCTTCATACCTCGTGGTGTTGAAACTAAACAGGGTGGAACTCGGCGCGAAGTTTGGCGCTGCGTTGTCGGTAACTTACGCCATCGGCTGCATATCACTCTATTAGAATACGGGACACTACTGTTTGGATGGGTAAACCGAGAGGCTGGTGGTGGATGCTAGGTTTGAAAGCATCAGCTACACTGCAGACTAAGGCCGGGTTGTTCGATTTAACTTTAACTATAACCATACCTACCGGCCGTCAAATGGCCGCCCATTGGTTACACAGCTGTCACGTCAAAAAATTTACCAACGGGCGGCCATTTGAGGGCCGGTTAAGGTTAGGTTATAGTTAAAGTTAAATCGAGCAACCCGGCCTTAATTGTCAGTCGATAGTTGATACCTGGTCGGATACCTGATCACTGTAATATATATAATCTATGGTTCTCCTACTAATACTGTTCTGAGGTGGAAACATTGATGTACAAAAGGGTTTTTTTTGTATATCAATGGGTGGAAAAGACTACTCCACCCATACAATCGTAGGTACTATCTAAATATATAAAACCTAAAGGTGATGGACTGAATGACTGACATAGTGATCTATTAACGCACAGCCCAAATCACTGGACAGATCGGGCTGAAATTTGGTATGTAGTAAGGTAGATGTTATGAAATTACCACGGGGACGGGAAAAAACAGGATTTTAAATGTTGCGCGGGCGAAGCCTCTGGTAGAAGCTAGTATAGAAATATAGTTCCCATGACTACTTTACTCAATTCAATTTGGTAACCAATAAAAAACTATCGGTACAGTTTCCATTGCAACGAAAACATCAAGGTTTTGGAACCACAAAATGCACTTAAACTAGATGAAAAAATATTCTCTCGAATGTCCAACGCAAATAAAAATGGAACGTTAAACTTACGCAGGGAAACTCGCGGGGCATCCTAGTTTAGCCATAAATAACCTAAGTAACTAGACTACGCAATTTAAGCATACCAAAAGAATACAACAAAAATTTTAATGAGGAAGTGCAAAAGTAGACTATAAACAATATACATAAAGTTGAAACTAGAACGAGCGAACTTATTTCACTTAAGAGTTGAAGGCGTAACTTTGATATTAGTCAAATGTGCTTGCCTAGGTAGGGTAAACATTCCAGTCTAATTCTAAGAACTTCTGGCTCATTACTGAGAGACAAAGAGCCTGCATAAAGAACGTAAAGCAAGAAAGTTTGGTGACGAATGGTTCCAACGCTGACCATTTTACATTGACCTCTGAACTTGCATATATTTGGTGGCACTACTCCAGTGTTGGTTCTACGAAGGGAGGGTTGGAAGGTCTAAGTATACTGGTGCGTTTTGCCTCACGTGGTACGAAGGCAAATGCAGCTCGCCGCGTTCGCAATCAAGGTAAATGTTGCCAGGTGCGTTCGCGGCCGCTCGCGAATTTATAACGGCAACACTGACAACTTGATTTATACGAGGCAAACATTTTCGCGGTATACCAATTGTGAGATATTCCGTTACACGTACGCCTGGTTCTAAATGGGTAACTATTTTTCAAGTTTTATTGGTTTTTCGTTCGTGATACTCGTATGTATTATTGATGTGCAGTTGTTTTTCGGTTGGTGTTCGTCTTGAATTATAATCTATGGTATGATATTGGTGTTTAATTAATATCTACGTAGGTACATACACTAACTAAAAACCTTCTTTTTTATTAAACGATGGGAAATCATCAGTTTGACCCCCTCCATGGGATGGAAAATCATCAGTATGACAGTATGACTTTTACTGACTAAAACCCACCGTGTTCCTTCGGGAGCCCTTTGTGTGCCAGGGCCGCGGTAACTCGTTCGAACAACCCGCAGACTAACTATAAACCTTGTATAACCTTTGTTACGTAAATTACCTTAAAACCACGAATAGTGTTTTTATATTATAGTGTTCGAGTCCTTCCCGACCATTTTTCATGCCACGAACAAGATCTTCATACTTACTTGCAAATTCATATTAGAGATTGTTTCCCTTTCTTTCTCACAGTAGAATCTAAGATGATAATGAATCATAGTTTTTATTTCAAAATAGTTTTGACACCATAATGGATTGATAGAGGAACGAGTAAGAATCGATATTTAAACGATCATTCGTTTTAATTTGTCGCGGTAGAAGATTGATAGTTTAGTGTCGAGTTTCCTATCCGATTGTTAGTTGAAATAATGAATTCTGTTGAAATTCTGAAGTAAACTTGTTATGTTATTGTGAATATTATAAAAGAATGTCTTGTTATTATATTGTGAGTACTCGGAACCTTTAATTAAAGTTGCGTTGCGATTTTCTGTGGAATTAAATGTATGTCGTTACAACATGTTATTTTTTGAAACATGTATTATTGACGTGATTTTTATTTAAAAACTACATAAAACACCCAGTTCCTCAAACGGGTGAGTTTCAACCGTTCGAGGTATAGGATACGAGGAAATACTTTTTTTTTATTTCAAAAATCTTTCTTCAGGTAAGTAATGCGTTTAATTAAAATTAACAACAAAATAAAAGTGATACAGGGTGTCTCTTGAATTATGGATCAATTCGAATAAGCAGTGTCCGATACAAAAATTTTGGTGTTTTACTAATTCACTAGCTTCTGCCAGCGGTTTCACCCGCGTCCCGTAGGAACTACTTGGCGCATCCGCACCCATAAAAAGTAGCCTATAGCCTTCCTAGATAAATGGGCTATCTAACACTGAAAGAATTTTTCAAATCGGACCAGTAGTTCCTGAGATTAGCGTGTTCAAACAAACAAACAAACTTTTCAGCTTTATAATCCATACTACTGTTATAAACACCTTTTGACCTTTCAAAAAATCTTCTATAGAAAATGATTTTACCACACGACTCGACGACTCAAAGTCGTGAACACTAAAAGGCCTCACATGTTAATTAATTTACATTTCATAAGCAAACGATTGATTAATTGTTCGTAAGTGGGCGAACGAGTGTGATAAATAGTATCGGGACAGCAAATGATAGGTTAATGTGTTACAGTATATTATTTATAGTGTAAACACTGAATACTGTATTGTTTCATTGTTCTACTAATGGGTTAAAAGAGGTGCTCGTGGCTGAGTAGTAGCCACAGGGGTCAATCGATCACAAAATTGAGCCACAAAATACTTTGTACACACTACAGCTCATCAACTTACTTACCTCAATCTGTCAAATTCTTCAATAGATTTTTAACGTTATCACCATAGTGGAAGGTTAATGTTTGTTTGGTAAAATTTTACAGATTCGTGTAGGTTGACCTGCTGTCGTCTCTACTTTGTAATACATTGACAGGTTAAGTAGGCCATGTTTCCATGCAGGAATTTTTCACTAATTCATAGTGATTCAATAGGAAAGTTTAGCTATTCTATATAAAACGTAACCAATGTCAGCTGCTGGTACTTAAAAAACCCAAACTTACAACAAAAAATATATTATTATTACAGAAAAACAAACAGTAATATTATCATGTTTACTCTCGAAACAATTGAGTACATATAAGCCGGGAAATAAAAACAATATTACGAAGGTAACAACGTACCGCGGAGGCACTCGATAAAATTGGTTCGTTACCGGAGGCCGCGTAATGAGACGTGGCAATCTGAAAAATATATGTTAATACGCATGGGAGTAAGGTTTCGTGCACATGTAGTGAAAAAAACATTGCATTACAAAAATGAGGTGAAAAAATAATTTGATTGCAGCAGCAGTTTTAGAGGTATTTCGGGGAAACTAATATTCAAATTGAAAGTTCTCTATTATGGGCAATGGGCATGTTAAAGATGCCAAATTTCAATCGGTGTAGCCATTTTAGTGTGAAAGCGAAACAAAAAAATGGACTCATTATTTGAAGCCAACAAAATTCTTGATTTTTTTACTGTGATAACGGCATGATGCAAAATTATGTCATCATGTCTTCGGAGACGAAGTTGTATGTGTGAATAGTCATGTGTGTGTGTAATTAACGAAGTACCACTCGATTGAACTACTTATTATATCGGCAAATCAAATCTCTTTATACAGTCAAGGTGCAACTAAGATAATGCCTCCCATACTTACAGATTCAATAAAAACTATCTTGCAAAACAAAATCCTGGATAATAAATTATGAAACTCCTTAATACCGTACCAGGTACATTAAGGCGAGCACAGACGTTCAACTTTTGTTTACAGTCCGTCGGCTTAATCTTCTGGAAGATTGCTAAGCGAGTTTGACTTGCTAGTGTGCGGCTAACTTTATTGTGTTACTGTTGTGCTCGTGTGTTCAACATTAATTGAAACTAACATGACATTAGGCTTGTTGTGCGCGAGGCGAGTTTGTTACAGTTCTGTGTTTGAGTGCATGTTGTATTTTCAAGGAGGTTACGGTTAAAGCAGTATGACTCGCGTAAAACTTTTTGTCTTCTCTGCACATTGTCTAATTGGCTGCGTAGAAACTAATTCTAGGTATTAGAGTGTGACTGGGGTGGTGGAGGGGTATTGACACGTGTGCAGAATTGTGCTCGGAATTTAGTTACAGAACGACATCGGCTTTTACGAGAACTTCACGTGTTAATCGATCAAATGTAATGCAGGGCTTAGCGCGGTCAGTTAATGGATGGGTGGCTGTTTATATCCCGAGTTTCTTCCATGTCTCTGTAGGCCCCGTTCTCATAATTTGTAAATTTTTGAAAATAGAAAATCAGTAGTAAGTACCTAACTTCGGAGCAGCAAAGCCAGCTACGATTTTTTATGGCTGTTTCTTCCTACTTTCTACCGGCTGGCATGGTATAAGGAAGGTTTTGAGTATGAATGTAGATGGATATTGCGGAAGGGGACGACCAAAGAAACGATGGATGGATTGTGAGAAAGTCGATATGGCTAGGAAGAATGTTACTTGTGAGATGACGGCAAATAGAAGAGAATGGAAGAAGAAAACATGCTGCTCCGACCCCAAATAGATTGGGATAAGGGCAGGGAGATGATCTTCCTACTAATGTGAAAGTTTGTAAGTATAATAGATAGATGAATTCTCTTACACGCAAATAGTACTAGACTGATGAAACTTGGCAGTACAGACACATCAAGTTACCACTATCTGTCAAATTTCTGCAATGGATTTTCAACCTTATCACAACAGTGGATAGGTTAATATTTGATTGGTAAAATTTGACAGATTCGTATACGTTGACCTGTTGTCGTCTGTACTTAATAGTTTATACCAGAATCATATATTCTACTATTTCTATGTTTAGGAAGTAAGGGCGGAAGACAGTTGATTGTAGTTATATGGCTGGATAAGGTACCTATATCATATCCTGACTCCGCAAGTCAACAGGCATGTGGGTGCCAAGTAATTTGTCTCGGTATCTCGTGTTTGACTCAAACGGGAATCAAATGTTTGTTGTTCCAACTCCGTGTATGATTTGTGTATTGAAACATGTCATTCATGCATACATTTCGCGTTAAATAACTATGATATAGGATACTAGATGAGTGACTGGTAACAAAACACTACTAGGTAGGCATTAGGGTCATGGCACATTATACCGGCACAGCTCCAACCCGGCAAATAACGTGTCATTGAACATTAAATCGTATGACGCATGATGCATTTTATAATGTCAAAACAAAAAAGCCAATGGCGGGCTGTCAGCGCGCGGTTTCCTATCTAACAAGTCACGTTGTTATGAATGAAAAAAAACCGGCCAAGTGCGAGTTGGACTCGCGCGCGAAGGGTTCCGTACCAAGCTGTAGTTCCACGCTTGAGTAACAGATGGCGTTGTATTCAAATTGCACTGTCTTTATAATTTATTGTATGGGGACCCCCCTTAATATATAACTTTTTTTCATTTTTAGTATTTGTTGTTATAGCGGCAACGAAAATACATCATTTGTGAAAATTTCAGCTTTCTAGCTATCACGGTTAATGAGATACAGCGTGGAGACAGACAGACAGACAGACAGACAGACAGACAGACAGACAACGAAGTCTTAGTAATAGGGTTCCGTTTTTACCCTTTGGGTACGGAACCCTAAAAAAGGCTGTGCTGTGACCGTGCCGGTACAATGTGCCATGACCCTTAAACTGCTCATTCACGTCCCGGGAGAAATACTCAAAAGCTTATTATGTTATTCTGGTGTAAAATCTACTAAGTTCGTTTCCGCGGTTTCGTCTGCGTCCTGAGGGAACGACTTCCAGCACATGAATTAAAAGTAGTCAATATGTTATTTTGAGAAATATCTATACTATTTATACTAATATTAAAAAGCTGAAGAGTCTGTTTGTTTGTTTTAACGCGCTAATCTCAGGAACTGCTGGTCCGATAGCCCATTTATCGAAGAAGGCTACTATTTATCCGGGTGCCCGTAGTTCCCACGGGACGCGGGTGAAACCGCTGGCAGAAGCTAGTCAGCTATACCTATGCATAACTACCAGGTTTCATCAAAATATATTCAGAAGTTTTTGGGTGACAGAATAACAGATAATATACACACATCCTTACAAACTTTCATATTCTATACTTATTATAAAACAAAGTCCCCCGCCGCGTCTGTCTGTCTGTCTGTTCGCGATTTACTCGAAAAGTGCTGAACGGATTTTCATTCGGTTTTCAACAATAGATAGAACCATTCTTGAGGAAAGCTTTAGTGTATAGTAAGTTTATGTTTTGTACAAACCAACGTCGATCGGGAGCTTTCCAGGAAGCGAAGCGAGGGCGGGCAGCTAGTTAATAATATTAACTAGTAGAATTTAACTGAAACGTAAGTAAGTGACAGTACTTTTCACGTGAAATGGTAGGTTTATAATCTGTATCATTTTTAAATCCACAATTTTGAAACATACCAGTGTAGTCCCACCTTTATAATGTTAGTGTTATATTCGTGTACACTCCGATTAATTGAAAATTGGATATAACTTCGGTTTATTTCGTTCATGGTAGCTTTTACAGCGTACTGTTTATGTTATGATTATTTGGAAGATAAAACTTCGCGTGTGCTTAACTTTTGTTACGAGAACGCCTTGATTTTACGCCGCGAAATGAAAAGTGGTTTTTATGCCATATGTGTAATTCGGGTTGTATTACGTACTTCTCCATGAGTAGGTAATCATTTTATACTAAAATCCGCACTACATTATATTACTAATCTAAATAGTCAGAAATTCATTTTGCCTTTGTTTCGTGGAAACTACTACGCACACACAGTAAATACTAGCACTAAGTAATACTGAAATATTTTGCAAATCGAATCGGTAAACAGTTACCTTAACTAGTAGGTACTACGTATAGATTTGTCACTAAATATTTTTTACACTTTTTCTCCAATCTATTTATACTGCAATAACTGCCAACATTACGATTCTTTTTCTTAAAACAACTGTTGCTTTTTAAACTTGACCGTGGTTTTCTATAGTTAACCGGAGTTTAAAAAAAACTGGACGTTTATTGTCCATGAGCTAGGACCTTAGACCTACCAATTAAAACACTAATTTAATAAACAAACGTTCAGAAAAACAGAATCATTTGTCAAAACGTAATCCGCCAAACGTAATACCGGTTGAAAAACAAAAAAACGGGGTGTTGTCGTAAAACCGTGGTTTTCATTTAAGGTTTTTAATTAGAGACGTTTCTAAGAAAGTCCCCGTTAATCCACTGTTCCTTGAGAGATTAAAGGGGTCCGTCGCAGATGTCAAACTGATAGATGTGGCATGTGAAACACGGTTTACGGTTTGTGGACGGACTTAAAAATATTGTCGTGTAATTTATTACACGTGACATAAATATGTTTATTTAATTAATGTAATTAATCTCACCAGTATCAAAGTTATTCCTTGTTTTAAGGTGGAAGTTAGCATCGATTCTTCCATACTGTAATGTGGTACAGACGACACCAGTTCAAACTACCCTAAACTGTATAATTTTACCAATCGAACACGGCTATTCCACTGTGAACTTTCCACGATTGAGGTAGCTGTACATTGCTTTGTTTTCATAAATGACGTGGTAGGCAGTTCAAGCCTCTTGTAAAATTAAGAACAGGTACAGATTTTAAGATTCTTTTTCAATGCAACGGCCTGGAATGATGACGACAACTCACAACGACTAAAGCGTTTTTCGATTGTTTTACCTGACTAAACAGCCACATCTAGAAACCAAACATCCCCGTTAACTGACAAAAGTACAAATTAATAAGAATCACCAAACGACCGACGTTCTTTTTCTTACTAAATGACGTTTTTTTTATTATTATTCAACATTTTCACAAAGGAGTTTGTACTAACTCGTGATTTGACTCGTCGCAATTAAGTTTTACGACTTACGAGTTGTAAGTGAGTGAAGACTTATGTTAGACAAGTTTTCTTTGTGTTTGTTAATGTCGGATTTATTTGAGTGATGATCTTGTTAGTGGGGTTTGGTGAAATGAGAGAGGTTAAACTGTTGAGTAATCAGAGCCGGATTAACCTTAAGGCAGATTAGGCAACTGCCTAGGGGCCCAGCACCGACAGGGGCCCCGCCCAAAGCAATGCAGTCCGCAAAAAAAGTTATAAGGATCGAACGAAAATGATAATCAATAAAACTATTATTTTTTTTCAACGCACGTAACACTTTATACATACTAAACCATCTAATATTAAAACTAATATAATCCTTCGGAACGCAACTGGACTTCATTCACGTTGGGGGAATTCCCGATTCGTTGATGCTTTCTGTAAGCTTTCGTAGCGTAATTTGTAGCCTAATAGTTCACAAACTTTTGAAATACCTACGTAATCTTTGATTACAATATGTAATAGTTTTGCAATTGTAAGGTAAATTAAAAAAAGTTTTAGTGTTCTCTGTGTTTGAAGACTTACGATTTTCACATACACCCAGTGGCGTAGCTACGAAGGGGCTAGCCGGGGCAGTGCCCCGGGGCCCCTGAATCATTACCAGAAAATTACAATCGCACTGAACTTTTCAAAGTTACTCTCTTTTTTACATTATATAAAGACAGGTTGCAACCCGATTTTTGCAAAAATTTCGCGCTCGCTTCGCTCGCGTCCTCTATTTACTTCCTGTTCGTCTTTTTGGCCATTCAACTAAAAAAAATCGCGCTCGCTTCGCTCGCGTCCTCCAATTACATCCTACTGTTTTTCTATGTTTAGTCCTTTGATACCCTGAGAACAACTTGAGGGCATTTTTCAAAAAAGTCGCACAAT
>NWSH02000329.1:2454739-2478674 GCA_002382865.2 Heliothis virescens | reverse complement strand
GGGTACACACAGTTTGTGCTTGTTCCTAGTGTTGATACTGTGGACATCACTTTTCTTGGTGTAGAGATGAATATTCTGCCTAATGTATAATATGTTGGCAAGGATGAATTGCGATGCCACAGTAAGTATACCTATATCCTTAAAAAGCTCTCTTAAGGAATGCTTGCTACCTAACTGGTATATTGCACGAACAGCTCTTTTCTGTAGTATGAAAATGTTTTCTATGTCTGCAGCTTTGCCCCACAGTAGAATACCGTAGGACATTACGCTGTGAAAGTAACTAAAATAGACTAGTCGAGCTGTGTCTACGTCAGTGAATTGTCTGACTTTTCTGACGGCGTAGGCAGCAGAACTAAGCCTTCCCGCGAGACTAGATATATGTGAACCCCATTGTAGTTTTGCATCTACTGTTATACCCAGAAACACTGTTGACTTCACAGTTTCAAGAACCTCATTATTCAGACTAATATTAGGTCCTAAGTGTTTCACATTTGGCAAAGTGAATTTGACACATTTAGTCTTCTTTGGATTAAGGACTAAATTATTTGTTGTAAACCAGTGCGAACCAATGAGAGTGCACTGTTAAAGTCATCAAATAACTTACCTAACTTTAGTGTAATGCATGCATAATGAAATCAGTGGATTCAGCTAAGGTTAGATTGATTAGTCAGCCAGTCAGATTCAGTATAATTGGACAAAAAAAAAATTTACTGTTTGTATATTTGAATACTTGTCTGTTTGCACACGCTAATCTCAGGATCAGAATCAGAATAATATATAGGCTACTTTTTATCCGGGTACGGGAAATAGTTCCATCGGAAAGCGGGCGAAGCCCCTGGAAGAAGCTAGTTGTTACAATAATTCGCAAATGCATTGCTACAAGCTTTTTTTGACTTCGAAATTCAGCTATCTGAAAAATTTTACCTTCAAAGAGAATCGACATGGCCAAACAATTCAATGGTTCAAATGCTTTTATTTCCCAAAGGTGTATCGACACAAACCTATGTGAAACTGGTTGCGAAATTGCATGTGGATTTGGAAAATATAACATCTTTAAAATGGATGACATGCCAGTGCTAATGATTTATGGTTAGGGTCATATTTTAAGAGTTTCTTGTATCAAAACACTAGTCCACTTCGGTTGCGTCCAGGATATGTATATTTATATGCTTAAACCATTTTCAAAAACCACTATACCATTTTCACGTTATGATGAGTTCCCTGACAGTTCAAATTTTTCCATCACACTCAAACTGCTATAAAGCTATAACAACAAACCAACAAAATAAAGTTATTTTAAAATATTGTATCTTTGTTAATTACCCAGTAGACGATATTTTTTCATATTTTAAATGAACTAAATAAATATTAATGGCTAATAAATTAAATAATCGATGTAAAAAAATATGAGTTTAAACAATGTCGAAAATGACAGATAAACGAAACGACATGTGACTTGCGTCAATAGAGATTGACGCAAGTTACTGAATCGAAAAAAAATCGATGTATAGTAGTGGCCATATGAAAAATTTTAAATTCCGATTCCATTTTCTTAGTCAACCGATTCGATTTAATAAAATAATCGATTAAGTTTCGTTAGGTTACATCACTCTTAACTATCAGATATGAACTGCCAGGGAACTCATGCTAAAATAAAAGCACTATAGTCGGCGAAAACAACATAAAAATCCGTGGAACAATTTTTGAGTTTATTGTGAACAAGCGGACGGACGAACCCAGTGGAGGACTTAGTTTTATAAGGAGTAATAGCAATTGGTCTTCATCGAGCGTTTCCCGAAATATAATTTAGCCATTTATAGCACTCTTTATACACACAAATTATCCGACTTCAAAAAATACAAAACCATACACGATAAAAAAAGTCAACAGCTAAACGAAGAAAAAAACAATAACATTTCCCTCTTTCTTTTTTCTCTAACTCTATAACTTAGACACGGACACTCCTACATTTTCCTACCGTGTGGTTTCCATAGTCGGTGCGCTCAATGAGACGAAAACTATAATGACCCGCAGATATAAACGAATGGTGTTTTTATATGGTCACTGGACTATACAACTAGTGTTAATGATTTATTTATTTATTGTGTAGGCTATTTATTTATTGTTTGGTATTAGAAATTTATTTATCCGTCTCTTGCCGTTTAGCTCTAATCTTGTTATATTTCATCAGAATGGATTGGTAGTCACGCTCTTTTTAACCGACTTTAAAAGGAGGGAGTCTCAATTTTCGGACGAGATTATTTCCAAAATGGTTGGCCAGAAGAATTCTGAGATTTAATTTACATGTTTTGGTTTTAGCGTAATTTATCTGCGCTATCTAAGCTAACTTCTAAGACGAGATAATAACAAATTTTACTCTACGAACACCAAAACATGAAAAAAAAATAAACACAAAAATCCTCACCAACACAAACATGCCAGACTTCACCATAAAAAAGTTTAAAGAGTGTGAAACATAAATTTTAAATTACCGTAATGTATTCCAGCCGCCATTTTTGTGGAGGGGCGCGCTCCGCAATTAGGCACGGCTCGTTAAACGCGAGATCAAGACCTAATGAGCCACGCGTATGGTTTAGTGCACTCCCAGGATCAAAAATTATAATCCTGCAACACCAGAAATGCTTGAACTCGGCTCTAACCAGAAAGCGAAGTAACCAGGGGTCTAAATACACTGGCTGAAACGATCGCGATGACAGTCGGTTGACGTTTGACGCTCTGTGAATGACACGATAAATTCACAGCTTCGTGTGTTCGAAAATGAAAGCTAGGGTGTAGTAGTTAAGGTGTAATTTTGTTTAAGTCATGGACAAGTAGGTAGATACTGCAGACAGCGTGGATGATGTTTTAAAAAGTATTTTCCGTTTGGAAAAATGTCTTTATTGACACATCTTATACGTTATGCATAACACGAATATCTAGCTAATATATCGGAACAGATTTGGTCAGGTATATAATATTTATTCCTTGCGATTCTACCAGCATTCCGAGGGATCTACCTCAGGAACTTGGATAAAAAGTATATTGTATAGGGTGACTGGTAATTACGTGACCAATAAATTGAACACCTGATTGTACTCATGATCATAAACAACGTTTACAAAGAAACTTTTTTTACTCTTGGTCTATATGTATGTATAATTTTTCAGGCTTCAATAGTCGTGGCGGAAAGCGCAACAAATGTTTTTTCGTGAAATGGTAACAAACATACATACACATAGGTACATACATCCGTCATCACAAACTTTCGCATTTATAAAGTTAGTACGATAGGAAGTAGGACAATTACAATTTGATTTATTTGATAATCATTAAAAGGCGGAAAATTTTCCGCCATTTCCACTATTATTTCCAATCACCAACTATACATAAAAATCAATTTCAACCCTTTAAAGTTCAACACAATCGACCTCAGCCTTAAGAGAGTGCTGTAATGGCTGAACATACAAAAGGAAAGGACTCTTCATTGTAAGTTAGGTAACACAGATGAACTACACTTGACAAAAGGTACAGTCAGCTTCAAAAGTAGCTGAATAAGTGCCTGTTGTAGAAGTTCCAGATAAACAAGAATACCTGACAGATCTTGCCATAGTAGTTGTCAAAAATAAAAAACATTTCTATGGCACTATCTGTGAGATAGATATCTACAACTCTATCTGGAATCTGTTCAACTGGCCGTAAATTTTTTTTTTCAAAGCTGCTAAACACCTTGTCACCCTTATCTTGCCAGAGTATTCATCTACTTTTTTCGAAGTGTAAGATGTTATGGGCCCGTTTCGCAGATAGATCTGACAGAAAATGTCATAGAAATGTTTATGGTTTTGACTACTTTTCTATAATAGGTATAATCTTTTAATACATATCTAGAACTTCATCTGGAACCTCTGATACTACATAGAACTGTAAATTTTAGTGTATTTTTAAAAAAATTATGACCCTCACGTTGTTAGGCACTTTGGAAATTTTGATCTGGACAGCTAGTTTTGACGCTGACTGTACTCAATGGACGTTAGTACTTGCCCTCACCTACATTGTACCTTTGAAATGCTTTTAGGTCTATTCAATACTATGTTCGTTAAATACTTAGCTGTTTATCCATTTTGGTAATATGAGGTATTCATGAAATGGTGTAGGCTGTATTGAGAACGGATTTAAGGTATCATGCATAAGAGGGGTTAGTAAAAAATAATATTTAATTTTTTGGTAAGGTAAATTTACTATTTCTTTACAAGAGATAATACCAATAATACCAGGGCCCAGGAAGTCGTGGTGGCCAAGTGGGTAAAGCACCAGCTTCTCAAGTTTGAGTGTGTGGGTTCGATTCCAGGCAACTATCAATGCAACTTTTCTAAGTTGTATGTACTTCTAAGTATATCTTAGAGACCATTGGCTGATTAAAGGTGAAGGAAAATATCTTGAGGAAACCTGGACTATAAAGTTTGAAATCACCAAGCCGCATGTGTGCTGAATCCTTCTCTGTGTGAGAAGAAGCCTGTGCCCAGTAGTTGGACGGTAAAAGGGCTGATGATGATGCCAGGACCCAGTTGAAGTAAAATATTATGGTTTGCTCTACGTACTCATAGCAACTGCATACTATTACTTCAAATGAATCAGATTTATGCGCGGGTAAAAAAAAAATGAAAAAAAAAAAATAAGTCTCAACGTCAAACGCGTCTAACCTCCGCCATCTTCACACATAGAATGACACATAGGCAATGAAAGCAAGTTCCAAATTTAAATAAGCGTTCCATTCGTGTTTCCCTCGCGTTCAAATTAAACAGGCCCGTCATTTTTTTTTCTGACGCCATATTTTTATGGCGGCTATATTAAATTCGTAGATTACAAAGAATAAAAAAGGAAATAAACGTCAAGTGCGAGCCTTTAAAAGTGTGTACGGCGCGAAATGTGTCTGAGGATTGGGCCTTAGAGTTTGCGATATTATATGGACGAGTAAGAGCTGAAGCGATTAATCGATTTTTGGTTATATATATATACCTAATGTAAAAGGTCTTATTTCTGTTAAGCCGGTCATATAAAATAAAATTAGCCATGCAATTAGCGTCTTTTTTAATTTGAAAAGTTTCAATTTTTAATTTGAAAAGTTTCAATTTTCTCTACAGTTATTTCCCATTTGCATTACGACCACTTTACAGCCCATTTCCTGCAGCTGTACGTGAAAATTTGGCCCAACTAACCCAAACAATACGACATAGTTTTCCTAAGACAACATCCGAGACATTCAGTAAATAACAATAAATCTAAAAGCGTTACAGTCTAAGTGTGTGTAATACCTCAAGACGATAGGAAGTGCAGTATATCAACTGCAGTGTATGCTTGTTTGACGGTAAATTACGTGGCCGGTGTACGTTGTGATACTGCATAAATTCAGACTGTGATTCTGAAAGTCAGGTCTGTCGTGAGGTTATGTCGTAGTGAAAATACGTGTTCCTATATTACTTATGGACATTTTTTTGGCGTAAAAATCTATTGGTTGTTATACTTATTAAATAGGTGCAAGTTGTTAGCATTAAAAGCGCTTTCACACTAGCGGATTTTCCGCACGTTTTGTTCGCAAAAGCCTGTTGCGATATTTCACGTGTCAGCGTTTGAAGTGGTAGCAGTCAATTGTTTGCAGACGCACGTATATGCGTGATGCCCCTACAACCCCCTCGGAAAAACCGAGAGTTAAAATCCGCTAGTGATATTATCAAATCCTCTTTTCAGCCGAATCTACCTTATTTAATGGCGATTTTCAAAATAGCTCATTTTCTTTATCATCTCTCGCTACTTTTTTCGGTTGGAAATCATCACAGACTTTTAGTGACTAAAACCCACCGTGTTTTTTCTTAAGCCGTTTGTGTACCAGGGCCGCGGTAACTCTTTTGATCAATCCCGCAGCCCCGGCAGGGTCTGGCCCTAGTGAGCCCCACTGGGGTTTGCTCTTTGAGGAGGCGTGGAACAAGGCGTGACGCCGATCTGTCGCTACCTTAATCGCGGTTCTAATGGCCACACAAGAGGGTTATACCTCAGCGTACTCCAGTTAATGAGTTGTATATGTTCGTTCGCCATGTAATTGACTCCGTCTAGTACCGTGGATTCGGTTTATTATCCAGCGTGAGTTTATTGGTGAAAGGTGCTTTACTATGTTATAAATAATCGAGTTGATATGGGAGGATCCCAAATTATTTGTAGACTTGGTATTTTTTTGGTGAAAAATGGTTTTAATTTTATATTCATCACATAATTAATGAAAATCGAGAAGAATCCAAGGAGTTTGTTGCATTTTCAACCTATCTTAAACAGACGACTCTCGTTAACCTGTGGCAGAAACATTGACATAAAGTCAATGGGCAGAAACCTCTTAATAATCGAAGGTATCATGAATTCCCTTAGATATATCTTGAGGTATTATTGGAAACAAACTTATACTGTTGGTATCACAAACTTCGAACAAAAAAAATATGAGAGTGAGATTATGAGAGTTAAATTAAAATTTATGTCAGTAAATGTTTATTAATTTTATTTCCTTGATTGCCATTGTAACTAAATACATTCAGATATAAATAAATATAGGATAACATAAGTATCTCTGTAGGCGCAAATTGAATAAGTGATGTGAAGGCGTAAGAAACCTACACAGTATTTGCTGCTATTTCAAAATAACTGATAAATTGTTAATATATGTTTGTGGAATACAATTGTACATACATTGACGTCACGATATATCGATATCGACTTTCTATGTCACGTCTCGTCACTAATGAAACAACACGTGTATGTAGGTAGTCATAGGTTGGGTGAGTAAAAATTACTTCGCTGTTTGAAAACTAAAATGAAATGGAATATTTAAGGATCGTACAAAATACTTGTGTTTTTTTCAAATTGTTTGTGTTAATAGATAACGGTGGTTTTTGTGGGTAAATTAAAGGGTTGCTAGGTTCTTATTTATTCATAACTACTTCAGATTTGTGGGTATATATTTGATCCTACTTTTGAATAATTTGGGCGACAATTGTTGCTCTTCTTTTGAAAGAAGAGAGTTTTTTTTTAAATAACTTACTATTCTGAGATTTTACAGCAGTTTTCAGTCACGAGGTGATATGTGATCCAATAAACCAAAATGATACAATACACCGAGTAAACTAAGGTTTTGAAAACACAACAGTATGCTGCGTTGAATTTAAATGAATTTCAGTAGTTTCATACATGATACACCATAGTATCCGAAAGGACTAAAATGACAGTCGCATCATAGACTGGAATAAAAAAAAAAATCGTTACTATAAACGGCTGGCAAACAATTTAAACAACCCGAAGGCATAAAAGAAAAAAATCTTTTGTAGTGTTGTGAAGAAAAGAATTGGTAAAAAAACAATTGCTGTCCCGTGTTTTTATCGATAAAGAATTTGATAAATGTCAATCCTTACCAGTAAAAATCGAGTAACAAAGACAAAAAAACGTCGAATTGTGAACCTCCTCTATTTTTTTAAAGTCGGTTAAAAATATACCATATCAAGGAAGTTTTTCAAAAAAGAAAATCAAAAATGCTTTGTTTTGTTTCCAACCGAACAATTATAGGCAAGTTGATAAAGTATTTGAGAACTTGTCGCATCTTTGTCATATTGATAAAGGTAAATTAAATACACATACCGTAATGAAGTTTCCAACGAAAACTTCAGAATTTAATTCCGAACATGAGGTAATTGAGAATATAGCTGATGACGAAAGTGACATTATTAAAATTTGCTTAATGATTAACTTTCGGGGAAATTCCAATTTTCAACGGCCTCCTTTGTTCATTAAATCTTTGACATATATTCTTTGTTTGATTTTCATTGAACGCTATTCATGTTTACTTGGAAAAATAATTAATTAAGGTCGATTCTCGGACCACATTCAAGTTAAAAGTAAACAGTTATGTTGTCATTTAAGTTGTGCCTTAAAAAAAACTTTTTACAAAAAAACAAAACCGACTTCACAAAAAGNAATCCTCTTTTCAGCCGAATCTACCTTATTTAATGGCGATTTTCAAAATAGCTCATTTTCTTTATCATCTCTCGCTACTTTTTTCGGTTGGAAATCATCACAGACTTTTAGTGACTAAAACCCACCGTGTTTTTTCTTAAGCCGTTTGTGTACCAGGGCCGCGGTAACTCTTTTGATCAATCCCGCAGCCCCGGCAGGGTCTGGCCCTAGTGAGCCCCACTGGGGTTTGCTCTTTGAGGAGGCGTGGAACAAGGCGTGACGCCGATCTGTCGCTACCTTAATCGCGGTTCTAATGGCCACACAAGAGGGTTATACCTCAGCGTACTCCAGTTAATGAGTTGTATATGTTCGTTCGCCATGTAATTGACTCCGTCTAGTACCGTGGATTCGGTTTATTATCCAGCGTGAGTTTATTGGTGAAAGGTGCTTTACTATGTTATAAATAATCGAGTTGATATGGGAGGATCCCAAATTATTTGTAGACTTGGTATTTTTTTGGTGAAAAATGGTTTTAATTTTATATTCATCACATAATTAATGAAAATCGAGAAGAATCCAAGGAGTTTGTTGCATTTTCAACCTATCTTAAACAGACGACTCTCGTTAACCTGTGGCAGAAACATTGACATAAAGTCAATGGGCAGAAACCTCTTAATAATCGAAGGTATCATGAATTCCCTTAGATATATCTTGAGGTATTATTGGAAACAAACTTATACTGTTGGTATCACAAACTTCGAACAAAAAAAATATGAGAGTGAGATTATGAGAGTTAAATTAAAATTTATGTCAGTAAATGTTTATTAATTTTATTTCCTTGATTGCCATTGTAACTAAATACATTCAGATATAAATAAATATAGGATAACATAAGTATCTCTGTAGGCGCAAATTGAATAAGTGATGTGAAGGCGTAAGAAACCTACACAGTATTTGCTGCTATTTCAAAATAACTGATAAATTGTTAATATATGTTTGTGGAATACAATTGTACATACATTGACGTCACGATATATCGATATCGACTTTCTATGTCACGTCTCGTCACTAATGAAACAACACGTGTATGTAGGTAGTCATAGGTTGGGTGAGTAAAAATTACTTCGCTGTTTGAAAACTAAAATGAAATGGAATATTTAAGGATCGTACAAAATACTTGTGTTTTTTTCAAATTGTTTGTGTTAATAGATAACGGTGGTTTTTGTGGGTAAATTAAAGGGTTGCTAGGTTCTTATTTATTCATAACTACTTCAGATTTGTGGGTATATATTTGATCCTACTTTTGAATAATTTGGGCGACAATTGTTGCTCTTCTTTTGAAAGAAGAGAGTTTTTTTTTAAATAACTTACTATTCTGAGATTTTACAGCAGTTTTCAGTCACGAGGTGATATGTGATCCAATAAACCAAAATGATACAATACACCGAGTAAACTAAGGTTTTGAAAACACAACAGTATGCTGCGTTGAATTTAAATGAATTTCAGTAGTTTCATACATGATACACCATAGTATCCGAAAGGACTAAAATGACAGTCGCATCATAGACTGGAATAAAAAAAAAAATCGTTACTATAAACGGCTGGCAAACAATTTAAACAACCCGAAGGCATAAAAGAAAAAAATCTTTTGTAGTGTTGTGAAGAAAAGAATTGGTAAAAAAACAATTGCTGTCCCGTGTTTTTATCGATAAAGAATTTGATAAATGTCAATCCTTACCAGTAAAAATCGAGTAACAAAGACAAAAAAACGTCGAATTGTGAACCTCCTCTATTTTTTTAAAGTCGGTTAAAAATATACCATATCAAGGAAGTTTTTCAAAAAAGAAAATCAAAAATGCTTTGTTTTGTTTCCAACCGAACAATTATAGGCAAGTTGATAAAGTATTTGAGAACTTGTCGCATCTTTGTCATATTGATAAAGGTAAATTAAATACACATACCGTAATGAAGTTTCCAACGAAAACTTCAGAATTTAATTCCGAACATGAGGTAATTGAGAATATAGCTGATGACGAAAGTGACATTATTAAAATTTGCTTAATGATTAACTTTCGGGGAAATTCCAATTTTCAACGGCCTCCTTTGTTCATTAAATCTTTGACATATATTCTTTGTTTGATTTTCATTGAACGCTATTCATGTTTACTTGGAAAAATAATTAATTAAGGTCGATTCTCGGACCACATTCAAGTTAAAAGTAAACAGTTATGTTGTCATTTAAGTTGTGCCTTAAAAAAAACTTTTTACAAAAAAACAAAACCGACTTCACAAAATACACTGAAAGGGATAAAATAAAACTTTTCACATGGCTCTAGAAGTCGGTATCTGCAGGTCTGTTGACTGTGTTTATTTTGCCACCGACTTCTAGAGCCGTACGAAATTTGAAGAGTTCTCTCAATTTCTCCAGGATCCCATCATCAGATCCTGGTCTCCTTACCATGGGACCACACTGACATCGTAATCTTTCAAACACAAAGAATATCTCAAATCGGTCTATAACTGCCGGAGATATGGATTAACATATATATAAAAAAAAATACGGTCGAATTGAGAACCTCCTCCCTTTTGTGAAGTCGGTTAAAAATACAAGCCATCTTATAAGTTAACATAAATTTAATCTTACTGCTAACTTAATAATAATAACAAAAGGTAAAGATAGTGTCTGAGTTCATTTTAATTTAGCCACATTCAAGTTTATCAAACTTCCTGCCTTCTGGCTACTTTTGAAGGAAGGAACCTTGGGCTGAACAATGAATTGTTTAGCAGGCTATGATAACTCTATCGAAGCCATGCATTTCTTACTGACATTTGAACAAAACAAAACATAAAACACGTGGCCTAATTCCTAGCGAAACGTATTCGATTATATTTCGATTATCTCGGCACAACACTAGCCTTTAACTCAGCTGGCCCTTTGATCCGAGTCCCTTTGTATCGCGCGTAAATGGAGTCACGCGCCGCCTTAAATGTCACGAATCGCGGCAAACTCGATCTTGTTAGGTATCGAGTGATATCGATTCTGGATTATGTGCCTTTTGGGGTACACGTGTGAACCGGATTTCGGCTAAGTGGGTTAAAGAGGGCTGCTCAATGCTCATAGTGATGTTGGTAGGTTTTTTCTTGTAGAGGGTAGTTCAGTTTCGATTATGGGTATTGTTGGGTGTTTGTGATTGTCGGATATGCTCATATGGGGAAATATCGGAGTTTGAGAATCGAGTAGAGTGAGCAATGGGGCACGAGTAGCAATAAGTTTATCGACAGAATTGAAGAAGTAAAATTCAAAGCTTTAAGGTTTAATAAACTATCCAATACGATGTCATTTTGATACTGATGACTTCAAATGATTTTTAAACTATTCAGAATGGTAAACTGGGATAATTAAACTGTTCACGTTTAATTATCCCAAAATCGATATCACAATCGCATACTTCAACACAAATTCAACCTCCATTGATCAAAATTCAAAATTCGAATCCAATCTTGCCAACCTAAAAACGAAAATCCCGCCAATACCTGACGTCGCGTCGCGCTGTCATGCCAACTTGACAAAAAAATCAATGGCACGGAATAGACCTCGTGTCCCCTTTGGCATATAAATCAGCATAGGAGATGATTGATTAGGCTATGTACGCGATGTGTGAATGTTGGCCACTATTAATCAACTGTATCTGTGAGTCAGATGAAAGTTTGTGAATGATAGGTTCGCTGTTCAGAAACAGATGTAGATATTCGTGTTGTGTTGATATTGATATGGAGAGACTATCATTAGCCTATTTATTTATCCTGTTGTTGGTTAGGTATATATAGCTCTTGTTTAAGACCTCTAAAGTTGTATTTTTGTGATTAAAAAAGGTAAAATGTGTGAAAATGGTATTTACAAATGTGAGCGGAGCGGATTCATAGCGGCAAAATTATTTGAGAGTTATAATCATTAGCAGTCAACTTCGGACTGGCTATTTGTTTTAATTTATTTGACAACAAGTGTATCTGGGGGCACGGTAGTGCTCCCGTCAAGATATTTATTTCCCACTAGGAATTAGGGCATTAGGGCCGTTTTGCTAGGAATTAGGGCACGTGTTTTATGTTTTGTTTCGTTCAAATGTTAGTAACAAATGCACGGTACCGATAGAGTTATCATAGCTTGCTAAACAATCCGTTGCTCAGCCCAAAGTTCCTTGCCTTAAAAGTAGCCAGAAGGCAGGAAATGAACTGAGACACTATCTTTACCTTTTGTAATTATTATTAAGTTAGCGGTAAGATTAAATTTATGTTAACTTATGAGATGGCTTGTATTTTTAAGGCACAATTTAAATGACAGAATAACTGTTTACTTTTAACTTGAATGTGGTCCGAAAATCGACCCTAATTAATTATTTTAATAATTATTTTTCCGAGTAAACATGAATAGCGTTCAATGAAAATCAAACAAAGAATATATGTCAAAGATTTAATGAACAAAGGAGGCCCGTGGAAAATTGGAATTTCCCCGAAAGTTAATCATTAAGCAAATTTTAATAATGTCACTTTCGTCATCAGCTGTATTCTCAATTACCTTATGTTCGGAATTAAATTCTGAAGTTTTGTTCGTTGGAAACTTCATATACGGTATGTGTATTTAATTTACCTTTATCAATATGACAAAAATGCGACAAGTTCTCAAAAACATCAACTTGCCTATAATTGTTTAGTTGGTTACAAAACAAAGCATTTTTGATTTTCTTTTTTTGAAAAACTTCCTTGATATGGTATATTTTTAACCGACTTTAAAAAAATAGAGGAGGTTCACAAGTCGACGTTTTTTTTGTCTTTGTTACTCGATTTTTACTGGTAAGGATTGACATTTATCAAATTCTCTATCGATGAAAACACGGGACAGCAATTGTTTTTTTACCAATTCTTTCCTTCACAACACTACAAAAGATTTTTTTTCTTTTGTGCCTTCGGCTTGTTTAAATTGTTTGCCAACCGTTTATAGTGACGATTTTTTTTGATAATTCCAAACCATAACGCGACTGTAATTTTAGTCCCTTCTGATTCTATGGTGTATCATGTATGAAACTACTGGAATTCAACGCAGCATACTGTTGTGTTTTCAAAACCTTAGTTTACTAGGTGTATTGCATCCCTTTTGGTTTATTGGATCACATATCACCTCGTAACTGAAAACTGCTGTAAAATCTCAGAAAAGTAAGTTCTTTAAAAAACACTTCCATTTACATTTCTCTCAAAAAAAGAGCAACAATTGTCGCCCAAATTATTCAAAGGTAGGATCAAATATCTACCCACAAATCTGAAATAGTTACGAATAAATAAGAACCTAGCCACCCTTTAATTTACCCACAAAAACCACCGTTATCTATTAACACAAACAATTTGAAAAAAACACAAATATTATGTACGATCCTTAAAATATTCCTTTTCATTTTAGTTTTCAAACGGCGAAGGATACGATAAAAAAATACATAAAGGATAAAGAATTGTAATGTTTGATCTTTTTCTTCGCACTCCATATGAAAAATATAAAGCATTTGTCACATACGCCTTCCAATAATAGCTAAGCACCAATGCTATATTGCGTAGTTTTCAGTCAAGGCTTTCTCAAAACAGGGATTAGTCGAAAGTTCCCGCCTATGGAATGCAAAGACATATAGGAAGTTGAATAGACGTACTGATGTCAAAAGAGTCATTTCAAAGTTGGGGAATCTTAAAATTAATATTCATTTTCTTTGTGTTCATTTTCTTTTACAATCCTTAAAGAAAAAATTTACATTAATCTATGATTGATGATTCCAGATGTCCTTACGTATATTGTCAAAATTTTAATGGTACTTTTATTCTGGAAACAGACAACCCTACTACTGAGCACATCTTCGTAAGATTTGAGAAGATTCCGTTGAAAGGTTTATTATTGGTTTTCATCAATGGTAGCATAATTCGTTATATTTTAAAAAAATATACGTGATTCGAATAGCTTAACCCCACTGAATTTAATTTGATATCTTATATTTTACTTTTGGTTTTAATTTTATAAATTAATCACTACACGTAAATTTTTGAAAACAAATAAGTTGAATATGTTTTTATCCTGGCAAGCGGAGACAAAGAAATTCGATATCGATATATCGTGACGTCAATGTATGTACAATTGTATTCCACAAACATATCTTAACAATTTATCAGTTATTTTGAGAAAGCAACAAATACTGTGTAGGTTTCTTACGCCTTCACATCACTTATTCAATTTGTATATTTCAGTATATATTTTAGTATATTTCCTTTACTTTGTCTTAAGTATATTTCCTTTACTTTGTCATATCTTGTTAATTTCTTACAACCGACTTTGTTATAAATGAGAACTAGCAAAAAGGATAGTTTTTATAACATAATCCAAGTCATAAACTGTAGACGATTTGGACTTATAACTAGTTCTAAACCCACCTTCAGAGAGCATACGTTTTAATACACCAACTTAGAGCTAGCTCTAAAGGGTGGCAGTTTAAAAAATGTTAAAGGTTCTGTATAAAGATATTTTAGTTTGAATAATTATGAGTGTTAGAAAGACTCTCTCCTCTCTTCCCTTAATCTTCTTATCGACTTAATAAACCTTAATAATAAGTTTCAGAGTAGGTACAGACGACAGCAGGTCAACGTATACGAATCTGTCAAATTTTACCAGTCAAACAGTAACCTACCTCCATTGTGATAAGGTTGAAAATCGATTGCAGAAATTTGACAGATTGTGGTAACTTGATGTGCTGTTGTCTGTACCTACTATCAATTCCGTATGACGGCATTTTTTTTTGTCGGTGGGCAATCATCAGATGACCCGTCCCGCTGTGGGTGACAGCTTGAGGGAGTGTCAGACTTTTGCTAACTATAACCCACCGTGTTCCTTCTTGAGCCCTTTGTGTGCGGTAACTCTTTCGAACAATCCCGCAGGTATGACGGCATCTGACGTGGAAGTGTAACAACGACTGCTACTAGGAATCAGTCAGAGATCGGCTTAAAGTGCACTTACAGGCACAGGGGTATAAAACTACAGAATCTAGGCTGCTTTGTTTAAGTTTCTGATAACCTGTCAAACTATTTAAGCGGGTTCCTCGAATCGTACTCGAGATTCACGGCAGTCATGTTTGCGATAGCTAAACCAAAACGGGCACGATATTTGCATCAGAGCCCAGAAATAACTTTTGGCATATTTTGGGAATTAGATTAGACACACAATGTATGGTTGTAACATGTGTGGTAGTTGTTTTGGAAGACTGCTGAAACCCTGAAAACAAATTATTTAAGAATACTTATATCCTTAGAATTTCTATCCATTTTAAATTCATTATCTACATAAAACTCCAACAAAGACATATATACACATTGATTGCGCTCACAAAAGTCGTAATACCTCGGGCTCCACCAATTTCCCTACGCATCTCTAAAAGGACAAATTAGACTGCAGACAAGAATTACCAGTCCGTATGTCGTATAAAACCTTAGAATAGTAACCAACTGGATACGTCATAGCTAGATATTACTCCTCTGTTAAAGGTACAAGATCACCCTTCGTACTCGTATGCACTGCCCGGCTTTATATAGGTCTACCCAAACTTTTTGTCGTCATTGAACATTGTGCGAGTGTACGCAGAAACCAAATCTAGGTATCAAAGAGTGGCGGGAGTGGAGATACCTTTTGTATGGACATATACGCGGACTATATTATACTCTGAATTAAGTTGCGGAACGACATCGAGTTTCACAAGAATAAATATTAAAGTTTACCATATTTTAATTTAAAGATGTGATCAAAAATGCATAAGTGAACTATCAGTATTTGTTGCGTTACCTTGCACACTTAAATTAAAGTAAATATTTTTGCAAAGATATTTCTGCTCTCGACGGTTCCAGTTGATTATATGCTTCAAGTATAAAGCGAACTTACCGCTCCGAGATGACTTACAACTTGTATGAACGAGATAACTGCAGTCCTTTTTAAGAGGGATTAAAAAGAAAAATGAGAATTTTACATTTTTAATTAGGTATATGCGTCTTTTACTTCGGTTTGGTAAGTACCTATGCAGTGAAATTATTAAGTATAAATGGTGTATATCTTAATACTTACTATGCGAGTTCGAGTATAATATAAGCTTTTACATCGTCTTGCCTTGATTTGGTTTTTCTAATCTGTTTGACAGTTCCTTATCCTGTTTAGGTCCTGCTTTGATGGTTTAGTTTCTGCCTGCCTTTAGAAACATTTGCATTAATAGAATACACTTAAAATTTCAGCACCACTTCCAATCAAACTGGACATTAGGGTGTTTCATTTTTCCAAAGTTGTGATTTTCACATGACTTTGCTTTTCCCCTGAGTCTCAGTGTTACCAAAGATACGTGTGCAAAATTTCATTAAGATTGGACAATATTTAAAGGTTGCACACTTTGATCACTTTTACCATAAAGCAGTATTTTTTATTTGCTTACTTTATTATTCTACTGTAAGTTATTTTTCTTGTAGTTTTCAAAATCTATTTATGTTGATTGATTATTTACATTATATGCATAAACAATAAATAGACCACACAATAAAATGAAAAAATAGGTTCAACATTGAAGATTTAACATTTTTATATTGCAGGTAGAACAACATGTTTTATTTATCGATGACCCCAACAAATTGACATCAGTTCGTCATATTTAAGTTTAATATATCGTTTGAAAATGGGACCTAAGAGAGGTATTTGGTAATTAGAAAAATTACCCAGTGATGAGATTTTAGGAACTCGGCTTCCTTCAAAAGTGCAAGTACTAGTGTTTATATATCACCATAAGGAAATAGAAGAAACCCTTTCCAATGCTGCAATATCTACCAGTGCAAAACTGCTATAAATTTGGAAGAAAGCGAATATTCCTGTCTAAACAGAAGATAATAAATATGTGCTGGTATATGATATAATCTAATGCATGTCCTTTTTTTTTTTTTTATATCGATGGGAAATCATCAGTATGACCCCTCCCGCTGTGGGTGACAGCGGAAGGGAGTGTCAGACTTTTACTGACTAAAACCCACCGTGTTCCTTCGGGAGCCCTTTGTGTGCCAGGGCCGCGGTAACTCTTTCGAACAACCCGCAGCCCTCGAACAACCCGCAGCCCATCTAATGCATGTCCTTACATGCATTACATGTCACTTTTCCAAATCTGCCGTTTCATATTTGACTTATCTGTATTTCTCGATTTCTCTTTGCACAAGTTTTGGTATTCTCTGTACAACCTCAGTGTATCAGCACGTATTTATTATCTTCTGTTTAGACAGGAATATTCGCTTTCTTCCAAATTTATAGCAGTTTTGCACTGGTAGATATTGCAGCATTGGAAAGGGTTTCTTTCATTTCCTTATGGTGATATATGAACTGCCTCGTTGGTCTAGTTGTCGCGTAGGCGGCTGCTGATCACGAGGTCTCGGGTTCGATTCCCGGGACGGGCCGAAATCGCTTTGTGGGTTTTAGAAACTTTCATAAAGCAGCCCGGAGTTGGAAGTTGGTGATTGATACACCCGTGCATCGGAGAGCACGTTAATGTCGGTCCTGCGCCTGATCTCTCACCGGTCGTGTCGGATTGCCGTCCCATCGGGTTATGAGAGTGAGGGAATAGGGAGTGCACCTGTGTCTGCGCAAATGCTTGTGCACTATAATATGTCCTGCGCAGCTGGCTGATCTCCTTATATGAGAACAGCCGCCGTGGCCGATAATCGGCTAGGACGCCATTATTATATGAACACTAAAAGTACTTGCACTTTTGAAGGAAGCCGAGCTGCTTAAAACTCGTCACTGGGTAATTTTTCTAATAACCAAATACCTCTCTTAGATCCCATTTTCAAACGAAATATTTAACTTAAATATGACGAACTAATGATTAACGCGCTTGCTAGTGAATGACACATATCACTTTGTTGGGGTCACCGATAAATAACGTTCGTCGTTCTGCCTGCAATATAAAAATGTTAAATACTCAATGTTGAACCGATTTTTTCATTTTATTGTGTGGTTTATTTATTGTTTATGTTTATTGATTATTTATATATAATCTAAATAATCAATAAACATAAATAAATTTTGAAAACTACAGAAAAAATTACTTACAGTCGAATAATAGATGTAAGTAAATAAAAAATACTGCTTTATGGCAAATTTTCGAAAACGATCAAAGTGTGCAACCTCTAAATATTATCCAATTGTCACGAAATTTGGTAATTATGACTATTAGCTTACTTAGATTCAGGGGGCGATCAAAGTCTGCAAAAAAAATGAAATTTTTTTTTTTGCCTTCAAAATGAAACACCCTACTGGACATACAGTGAATTACAGATTCGAATGACGACAAAAGAGCTCTAAAAATGAAACTGAACTGAATCTTCCTTTTGTTTATGTAAGCTTGTTTAAATAAATGACATAACTTGCATATTGAAATTTTACACTGAAATTTGAAAGATTTTATCTGCTCTAATTCAATATTTGCTATGAAAATGCAAGCCACTGAAGTTAACGATAGCCAGAAGTGTTTATTTAATCCAAAATCACATATTTACGCTTTAGATTTTATACATTTATACTATTTTCTAAGTAATCTAAATAAATAACTAACAAAAAAGAAATAAACAAACAATATATTACAAATATTAATACGGTAACCTACGTTTAAAAAAAACAATCTTCAATTTGCTATAATCAAAAGATCTGTCAATTAAAAATATTTTAACACTAATTAAACAGAACACGATGCATTTTAGTCAGTAATTTAAATTATAATGACCCAACTCAGTCGCCCTCGTAATTTTTACAACGAAGTCGACGTCACATTTCAGTAGAATTTTAGACAGATTTAATGTAATTACACATACCCATTGCTCAAATTAGTTGGCGACATAATTTGTTTTGAATTCTCGTCGTATACAGGGTGTGTCAAAAGTATTCCAGTCACGCGCTCAACGTGTGGACACCCTGCTTAAATATATGTAACTAGAAATCTTTTGTGCTAGCTTTTTATGAAGTTTTTTTTCGTTTTTAGGCTAGGATAAGCTTAGATTTGGGGACACAAAGGTTTTTTGTAAAACCCTGTGTAAATGTAGTGTTAACTTTATCTAGGTTTTGTCTTACAATGATGAAAGGAAAATTGTAAAGCTAAAATATTTTATTTTGAAATAACACAATAAGTATAGAAAGGTTTGGTATTTTTTCTTTATTTTACTAGTATCAGGTTTTAATATTTTTGTGAGAACGATAGCGGTCAGCTTTCATGTAAAATATTATAGCCATATTTTTGTTCAAAAGTTTTTTCTGTCTATTTTTTCTTTCATGTAACAGAGACTAAACAAATGACTTGTATCAAATATATTTAATGATAAAATATGAAGATTGACAATGAAATAAAAATATTTAAACTCTAAGCAAACAATTTTAAAATTCAGAAAAACAGCACAAATTCTATCTTGGTCCATGTAAAAGCAAGTATTCGCTAATTCCACTTTATTTTATCACTACGTATGATAATGTCCGCTGTGGCGTTTGTGCTGCAGTTTAGTTTCACAATGCGCCCGTAGAGGGCACTGCTGTCAGCTTTCTCTGCGACGGTTAAGCAACACACTGTATATGGAATGTTCGAGAATTTTCTGTCAGAATAGACTAATAATGCTGATCTTGAGTTAAAATTGAGCTTAAAGAGTGGAAATATTGTTATACTTATATGTTTTTCTTTTTAGATATATACATGTATCGATATTTATGTTTTGAAGTTCTGGTACCTACTGCCAGGTTCTCAGTTGATAAATTCAATTTTCATCCGATTTTAGCATACCTGGTACCTGCTTATTTAGCGAGCGACATTCGCTATGGTATACCTGGCAGTATTGATCATTATTCATATCTAACTGTTCCCTACGGTTTCAACGGGACAACTTTTTTCATCTCTTCTCTACAACGAACACGACAAGAAAAAACATCGGCATCGGTCCAGCCGTTTAGGCTGAACCCGAAAATAATGGAGGGTGATTATTACATTATAGATAGATTGTATTTGATACTTCTTTATGAGGAGTTTGATTTACTTAGCTAAGATGCAATATACTTATTATTCTTTACCTTATTTCAAAAATCAACCAAACTTAAAAAAAAAACAACGAAAATACACCTAAAATAAACCTGAAAATCTATTAAAAACTCGTTTTCTTTACTTTACGTGGAGGACCTAAGCTCCCATTGAGCTTGAGAGCCCAACAAGGAGATATTGTGCTGGACTAGTGTTTACAAAACTAAATGAAACTTACGAGTGGGACGACGTTAATAAAATTTGTCTGTGTCGCTTCTAGCTAAAGTTAATACAGTACAGTTTTTATTGTTCTTCGATACTTTTGTTGGTGATTTATTAATGGAGTGGTGATTTATTTATTTTTTAATTTATTTATTTTGTTTGATCTAAGGGTCATATAAAATAGGAAAGGTTATAGCGTTATTGATTTTAGTACTTTTTAGTACAGACAACAGCAGGTCAACGTATACAAATCTGTCAAATTTTACCAATCAAACGTTAACCTACCTCCATTGTGATAAGGTTGAAAATCGAGTGCAGAAATTTGATAGATTGTGGTAACTTGATGTGCTGTTGTCTGTACAAACTCCTGTGCATTGGAGAAATAATGTCAACCCGATCGTCTGTGGCGTCAGATTGCGGATGGCTGGACCGATTTTGATGAAACGTATCCAATTGGTTTATCCGTCCAGTACAGTGACACACAGACAAAAAGCGTACAACATTATAACAATTTTCTTTTTGCGTTTGGGGTAAAAAAAATTGGTTGTAATTAACAAGCTATTTACGCGATTGGGTTAATGTATGTTTTACAAGCTAAATGTAAAGTTAAATAATATACCAGCACTACGATTAAAGAAATCTAGTTGATTTTCGGAACTACCAATAATATAAAGTTAGTCTGTGTCGGATTGAGCCGGATTAAACCAGATTATACCAGATCAAAGTACTTCGATACATGGAAAATGAATTTAGAAAATTGTTTTCAGTTATTGGCCCAATTCGATTGTATATTGCGAAATGTAGTTTTTAGGGTTCCGTAGCCGAATGGCAAAAACAGAACCCTTATAGATTCGTCATGTCTGTCTGTCTGTCTGTCCGTATGTCACAGCCACTTTATTCCGAAACTATTAAGACTACACAATTCAAACTCGGTAAGTAGATGTATTACATTAACCGCTTTACGATTCTTATGCAAAAATAGAAAAATAATAATATTAGAGGGGGGCTCCCCATACATGGAACTGAAACTAAAAAAAATTTTTTTCATCTAACCTATACTTGTGGGGTATCTATAGATAGGTCTTTAAAAATGAGATTGAGGTTTCTAAAACCATTTTTTCTCAAAGTCAATCATTTCAGAGTAAGACACTTTCAAAGTGCTAAAATGTGTGTCCCCCCCCTGTAATTTCTAAACTATCAAAGTGAAAAATCTAAAAAAAATATATGTAATAGATCTTAATAAAAACTATTAACCAAAATTGGTTTGAACGAAATACAGTCAGTAGTTTTTGAGATATAGCACTTTTTCAGTAACCGCAAATTATAACTTAGTTATTCATATATTTGTATGAAAAACAAAGTAATTTTTTGTTGTCGAGAAATGTTCGTGTTTCGGCTAATTGTAGGTAGTAGGTACGTTTATTTTACGTAGACAATGGAACGGAACCCTTCGTGCGCGAGTCCGACTCGCACTTGGCCGGTTTTTTCAAAAATGACATATTTCATTTTGTGTTACTAATTGTTTTGACGTATGTAATTTGTTGTAAAGAAGATCTAATTGGCTGTGTTGTTTTGTTTTGTTTTTGGTATTGAATATTGTTTTTTACTAACATGTACCTAACTAAAGGATAAAATATGTATTTATCTTTTTGTCCTACCTATGTATAATGTTTTAAATGCATAAGGTGAAAGTTTTTTGTATTTTTATGAATAGAATAGCTTCTGCCAGCGGCTTCGCCCGCTTCCCGAGGGAACTATATCCCGTACCCGGATAAAACGTAATAAGAAGCCTAAGTTGTCCTCAGGGTCTATTCTATCTCTGTACCAAATTTCATAAAAATCGGCTCACTGGTTTAGGCGTGAAAGCGTAACAGACAGACAGACTGACAGAGTTACTTTCGCATTTATAATATTAGTAGGGATTTATTTCAGCTACTTTCTTCAGATTTGAAAATCTCTTTCAGAGATCATCCATTACTCGATTCAACGATAGGTAACTTTCAAAAATTATTATTGAGGAACCAAAAATAATATCCCATCAACCTCACATAAAACATTGCCATTACAAAAATTAATTCAGCGTTCATTAAAGTTAATTATGTAGACATTCCGCACACCATTCAATATTTCGCGTCACGTTCGTGAAATAATATCGAAATAAATGTTATTTATTTATAAGTTATTGCCGTTTATAAGTCACGATGCGGACACGATGCGATGGTTAGCGATTTTTAGGGTTCCGTACCCAAAGGGTAAAACGGAACCCTATCACTAAGACTTCTCCGTCTGTCTGTCTCCAGGCTGTATCTCATAACCCGTGATAGCTAGAAAGCTGAAATTTTCGCAAATGATGTATTTCCGTTGCCGCTATAACAACAAATACTTACTGAAAAATAAAATATTAAAATATCCCCATACAATAAACGTGTGAAACCGCAAATTATAACTTTGTTATTCATATAATTGTATGAAAAACAAAGTATTTTTTTGCTGCCCGAAATATGATTGTATTTTGGCTAATTGAAGGTAATAGATACGTTCACTTTTCATATAAGATGTTACGGAACCCTTTGTGCGCGAATCCAACTCGCATTTGGCCGGTTTTTGAGTCATAATGATGGGTACAATATTTTTAAATCTTGTTAAATGTGGTAAAAATACAAGAAATAGACTACTGTTATCAAAATACCTAATCCAGCGTTGCTTATTTTCATTCATCATCAGCCTTTTTATC
This sequence comes from Heliothis virescens, assembly GCA_002382865.2. NCBI lineage: Eukaryota > Metazoa > Arthropoda > Insecta > Lepidoptera > Noctuidae > Heliothis > Heliothis virescens. The sequence goes on along the minus strand of NWSH02000329.1, from coordinate 2,455,646 downwards.
GTTCCACTGCTGGGCACAGGCCTCCTCGCACGCAGAGAAGGATTGAGCATTAATCACCACGCTTGCTCAATGCGGGTTGGTGATTTCAGACTCTATAGTTCAGGCTTCCTCGATATGTTTTTCTTCACCTTTATTCAGCCATTGGTGTCTAAGATATACTTAGATAGAATATACAAACTTAGAAAACTTGCATTGGCACTTGTGTCGCGTGTAATTGTGGAATATGGTCATAAATGAAATTCCACATAGCTCAACAAATTATTTATTATGGTCGTGGATCGGAAATTGCCCGTCAATATTTTTCCCTGTTCTATGGTAGGTAGGCGCGCTATGTACTGTCCTGGCTTCACGTAGACGAAGGTCGGAGATGACGCTCAGCCGAGGAGGCGCTGGTAGTTGTCGAAGTGATGGTACGTGCTGTGAACCCTCAGGTGGCTGCACACGCTCGCCAAACGGTCCGGCCGTAGTGCCCCGGACTTTGGACCCTGGAATCCACGTCCATCCAAATAAATGACGGTCCTTTGTTCGTCCTCTCCTGACTGTGATCGCGGCGGAAGCGTAAGCGGAAGTACAGTGCGCTTAAGGCGAATGTGTGCAAAGGTCACAGTCAGAATCGGAGTTTACAATAAAGGCGCTAAAGAAATAAATAATTGAAGCGTACAACGTACGAATTATATACATAAAAAGAAATGAGAAGTAAAGCACAAATACAATAACATAGAATGATGAAATCGTTAAGGATGAGTTCTGCCGATGGTAACTAATAATGATTAAAACTGCAAGTCATTGAGCAATTAACCAGCCAACAATTGTTGCTAGAAATGAGTATTCAACACTTACCCAATACGGGGAAAGACACTGAATTTAATAATTAAAGTTTCTTGCAAACAGAAAGCTTTATATTTTT
>NWSH02000329.1:2438760-2449943 GCA_002382865.2 Heliothis virescens | reverse complement strand
ATTTTATTTTTATTTTTAACAACTTCGTAATTCGGAACGTTGAAATTAACGTACAACGTTACACTTGTCTGACCTGGAATCGAATCTACACAGTCGTACTTGAGAGTTCGGTGCTTTAACCACTAGGCCTTTCTTTACTTAATATTTTAATTACTTACAATAATTTCTTATGCAAAATACGTATTACGTATTCCTTCAAAAGTCGTATCAAGTAAATCAGGCTGTACCACAAACACTTACGGCTTGCTTATATTTCACAGGCGGCAAATAGCAAATAAATAACGATTCCGACAGATTTACGGCCTTTTACGCGTAACGGAGCGCAATTATGCGTAAACACGTAAAATTAAAAAGTTGCTGTGCGCTTTTATTCGCGTATTTACGCTTCCAGCACTGATTACGTCTGATTATGGAATTGTTGCGTTGCGTGGAACGGAACGCTCCTTTGCATTTGTTTTTTTGTTCACGTTTATGGGTTAAATAGTTTGTAATACTGGCCATAGACGATCCCTCCTGTTGTCCGATCAACACGATAATACCCATTAGATCTGTAAAAGATAAATATATCAGTTTTAATCATGCGTGAGCTTACTAAGTCTTAAATGAAGGTCATATAATACTAAGAATTAAAAATTTGAGTATAGCAAGATTAGAAAAATAGTAGGTACATATATGCAAATAAACAAGACACAAGAATAAATACGGCGCTGAAAAAGGAGCATTTTAATCTTTTATTTTACCTTTTTCACAGGTGCAGTTCGGAGAGTAAAATACATATAAAGGTATTTGCCCTTTGTGTAATAAATATTTGTTCAAGTTTTATTTATTGTAATCAAAATAAAAGTTGTCAGCATTAATAATGCGTGAAATTGTAAACGCAAACTTTTTGAAGTTATTCACTAAACAATTTCGAAGTTACTGAATAATGATTTTAAGTTAGAAAACTTACTTTTTATTTATGTAAATGAAAAAGTCGTGAATGGGTCGCAAATTATTTTAAGTTATTGAAGAATGTTTGTTTGTTAAAATTTTGAAGTTCATAAAATGGAAAATCGCCGGTAAGCCATAAGGTTTTTATTATAAAACTAATTGTATGAAACATGAAAGTGTTACATACTGACTTAAGCGTAAGAATTTTTTTTCCGACAAAAATGTGTTTATGAGTAGAAGGATTTGAAAGAATTATCCAGATAAACGGCGGAAAAAACATAGTGAAGACTTTAAAATCGACAAAAAAACTACAATGAAGAGCATCCTCTATACATACATATATGATCATCATCTGCCTAGCCTTTTCCCAACTATATTGAGGTTGGCTTCCAGTCTAAAAGATGCAGCTGAGTACCAGTGTGTAAGTGTACCCCATACATGATTGAGTATTTCAAGGTTATATACTTGTACAGTCATCCAGTCATAATGAGTCTCCCTTTCTGTTCGGAGATGATATTTTGTATGCATAAGTAAGGCACACAAATACAGAGTTATCAAAGTACCTATGCCGTAGTGCGGGAGTTACAGTAGTACAATTTAATATTAACTCTAGTGGCCCTGGATTAATCTGGGATAAATTATGATTTCCGTTGAAAAATGGACGTTAAATTGTGACAATAATAATAACCGAATATGTGTTAGGGGTAGATTTTATAGGTTTTGGGTACGGTCAAAGCCTTTTTGATTTTTCAAATCATCTTTACGATCTCAAACTACAGGTGAAACTTCCAATATTCATATTTTATGAAGTAGATTCTGTCTTTATGAAGTAGATGATAAAATGCACACAAACAAATTTTGTGACATCCAAACGACACGATTTTTTGACCTACAGCAAAATTGGGGTTTCGACAGTCCACAGTCAACATTTATCACTTGTATCACCTCACTAAACAATTATTTTGGTCCAACTTTTGCTTCTTGTCCCAACTTATCCTACGGCACAATTCTCACCGTGACCCACGACGGGGTAATTGCTCGAAGGAGCTGCGGAAGACAGCTTCCCTTGGTTATTAATGACAGCCCTCCCCCTATTTACAAGTCATTAAGTGGGCCCTACAGAATTCATGTCTGTAATCAAATATTTTGTGTTACTATGAATTTACAATTATTTTTTAAATGGATTTTGTTGTTTTTTTTTAATCTATACTAATATTATAAAGCTGAAGAATTTGTTTGTTTGAACGCGCTAATCTCAGGAACTACTGGTCCGATTTGAAAAATTATTTCAGTGGTAGATAGCCCATTTATCGAGGAAGGCTATAGGCTACTTTTTATACAGGTGCGCCGAGTAGTTCCCACGGGACGTGAGTGAAACCGCTGGCAGAAGCTAGTATTTCATATTAGTTATGTTGTGGGAATAACTAGAGTTATTGACATAGCCTAGCATATAAGCTTATTTGGCTGGCTATGAAGAAGAGACAGCCGATGGGGTCGATAGCGGCTCGAGGGTAAATCATGGACAGGCAAACTCAGGATGGATACCAAAGAGATGGTCAGACTTTCTGGCAAAAGTCGCTGGTGTTACAAGAAGCCTTCAAACGGTCTTTTTATAAATCAAAGGGGTAAGCCCTTATTTGTAAAAATGGGCTTACGTGTTATAAAATTCTCTGCCTAGCCTTTTTATAATGTTTTATAATAACGGTGTAGAATTTTCTAGACATGTTACTAATCCTACATTTGTCTAGTTGGTACATCAACAGTGTAAAGTATTTTCTTTTACTAGATTTTATTACAAGAAACAATATAATTAACACCTCTTCCGAATATTTAAGACACCAACTTCACCATTTCTAACTAAATCTCCCCAACTAAATCCCACATCAGTTTTGTCTAGCTTTATTTCTATTTCCTCCCACAATCCCAACAAACTATTTTCGTCTCCTAAGTCTATAAATTACATAAATAAAGCGAGTACTCAAGGAAAGCGACACGTAACCGCGCGATAGCAAAACTTACTGCTTACGTGACAAATGATACGTTAAGTGACGTAAATTGTGAATTAAGAGCGCTTTCAGACTTGGCGTATTGGAAACGTTATAGGCGCGACTTTTGTCAACACACAATTTCTGTGAGCGTTAATAGACTTTTAAACTCGTATAAGCGTGAGTTTTTGGGTTCAATCGAATACTTCGAAATGCGAGTTAGTTTTTTTTTGATTGGTGGCAAATCATGCAATGAGACCATGAAATCACCAGTGGTTGCAGCCGAATGGGAGCAAGACGTTAATTTACTAAAACCCATCTTTGTTCCCTTCTGTTCTTCTGGAGCCCTTCGTTTACCAGGGCTCTCACTGTAACTGAATCAAAACATCCCACAGTCTCAGCACGGTGCGTGTGTACTTCTACTTCTAAAGTTTTGAAGCAGTTTTGTAGCGTGCGAGAAAAAATCGCTAGTCTGAAATAGCTATTAACGTGACAAATGACACGTTAAGTGACGTAAATTGTGAATTTATGCTGATGACTTGTTGTTTGGCGTGATCGTGGCTAATAGGGGCTAAGTGGGAGCTAGCTTGATGGATTGATAAGCATGGGAAACGCGTTTATTAGTATCGCTTGCTTGTAGGTACAGTGTTGAATAATTTAGCATTGGTTTCGTATAAAAAGAAGAGAAGAGCTCGTGGCTAAGTGAATGTTACAAGGCTCGATCGATCCTAAGGTTAAGCAACGTTTGGCCCGGTCGATCCGTCGTTTGGTGACCATGTCATGACGAGTTCTTCCGTGTTTCGGACGGCACGACAAACTGGTGGGTCCCGGCTGTCATTTGAACATCTTTGGCAGTCGCAGAATATTTAAAAATGTAATAATATGTTGAATAAATGAATTAAAAAAATAGTCATCATGCTATTTTTAGATGCAGCTAAGTACCAGTGTTTTACATGGAGCGACTACCTGTCTGACTGCCACAACCCAATTACCCGAGCAACCCGATACCCATTGGTCTGATTACTAGTAGTCAGAAGCCATAAAGTTTGACAACCAGTCTTACCAATGGGTACCAATGGGTAACTGGGTTGTGGAAGTCAGACAGGTGGTCGCTCCATGTAAAACACTGGTACTTAGCTGCATTTAAAAAAAGCATGATGACTATTTTTTATATTCATTTATTCAACATATTATTAGATACATTTTTAAATATTTCATAAAAGTAAAAAAAAACAAACAAAACATTTATAAATATGAAAATAGTGTCGCACCGGCATCGGGGACATGGTCCAAACTACCGGCGGTCAGGGCCCCATAGAGAGAAACCTCCTGACGATGCGTGCCGTGTCCAGAAGTACAGCTTTCTGCATCAAGCGCTTGATCCAACCGTCTAACGTGAGCCTCCTTAGGTGTAAGTCGAGGCTATTGGCTATTAAGCCATTGGCTGAAACGACTATCGGCACTTTATTTTTAACTCTTTAAGTTATATTTCAGCTGAAATATAGTTCCTAAACCAAAACAATAAAGCATGTCACGAAGCTCAATTGCATATAATGTATTCAGATATCTTTCTCAAACAAGCTGAGAACCTGGTTCCATTCGCCTAACAATATCAGCCACATAAATCTATTCGCGAGGGAATAAAACTGCGAGCAGAGTGCACTGAGTTACGTGGAGCTTGGAAATAATGGATGTGGTAAAACAAGAAAAATGGTTCCATAAGACATGAGGATATTATTCGACATAACATCACCTTTTATTTTTTTTTTGGTTAATAGAGAGGTGGTTTTATTTGCTACCGATCAAAAACTGGGTGCAGCTTAGTATTAGTGATTTACATCGAGCGACTTTTTAATTTATTTAACTGAATTAATGTCGCTAAAGCGTATTTGAGTGGATCGACGAGATGTCGCTAGTTGCATTTTAGCAAAAAGCTAAATTCAATCATAGTTGAAAACGTGGCATAGAAGAATACTGATGTATTTAGCTCCCTTGAGATTTTAACGAAAGTGCGGGTATAAACCTTCACTCAAGTTCTGGTCAAATAACTTTGTTGCTTCATAATCAACCATTTAACATCTCACTCATACGCAGAACTGGTTTGTAGGTACATATTGATAATCACGAAGTGTATTGGTAACCAAATCTGTATAGTGTGCATGTTAACACAGAGATACTGTGACTCAAAATATTAGTAAGACTTGCCGTATCAAAGCTTTAGTAAATCCTTTACCTCTGATGACACACTACTAGAGTATAACCTGGAGCGAAATTAATTTATACAAGGGGGAGTTTAAAATGATACATATGTATGTACATATCAGATGTGGTAACGTCATCATTTTATATGAGTGGATGTTACTGAAAATATTTGAAAACATGTCCGTTTGTGAATGTAAAAACCGACTTCACAAAAAAACACTGAAAGGGAAAAAATAAAACTTTTCACATGGCTCTAGAAGTCGGTGTCTGCAGGTCTGTTAACTGTGTTTATTTGGCCACCTTTTGAAGTCGGTTAAAAAGTGTAGTACTTAATTGCTTTGGGTCGGCTTTGTTGTTCGACATATCTTGCCGAACCGACAATGACTGTCCGCTTATGTATGTAGCAATCCTTACGTGGTAATAAGCTAAAAAGACCTTTACAGTGTTTTTTGGACATATTAAAGTGCACAAGCATTTGCGCAGACACGGGTCTACCCCTATTCCCTCACTCTCATAACCCGATGGGACGACAATCCGACATGAACGGAGAAAGAGGCCTAGGACACTAATGAGTGAGTAAGGGTTAAGAAAACATCTTGCTTTCAGTTGATACTGATTCAACACCTGATGAAAAATCTGATCAAAGTTGCCAGTAATGATTATCCAATATGTTACAGTTTGTCCAAAATACCATAACAATAGTTTTATCTATACTAATATTATAAAGAGGAAAACTTTGTTTGTTTGTTTGGTTGTAATGAATAGGCTCAAAAACTACTGGTCCGATTTTAAAAATTCTTTCACCATTCGAAAGCTACATTATCCAAGAGTGACATAGGCTATATTTTATACGGGTACGGGCAGTCATTCCCACGGGATGCGACTGAAACCGCGGGAAAACGGCTAGTTAGTGAATAAAGTCAACAAAAATACTAAAATATTATTCTCTTATTATTCCTCAAGTAACATAATATCTGTAACATAGAACACGAACATTTAAACTCAAAACTAAATTCTCTATTTTCGAGAAAACATAAATAAACTTGTCTCCTTCTTAAAATAACTTAAGCGTTTCAACTTAGAATTACAATTTCTGAAAACTTCAACTTAAGTGGTGTTCTTATCATTCACTCTTAAAACCTTCACTCGTTTTGACAAATGAGATGTTATTCGATTTAAGAGACTCGAAAATATGGCGACAAAATGTATTATGTGACTATATGACTGTAGTTTAGAAAGTTGAAGAGTTTTTTTTGTTTAAACCTGCTCATTTCTGTAAAAGATATTTTTCTGCAAGCGAATGGATGATGTTTCTCTAGACAGATTATACATAATGTATAGTTAATATAACGCTATATTATATTTGAGTATACATGAAGGTACCTACGGGTAAGTGAAACAGTAGATACAATTCATGTCAAAATTATATTCTCGAAATATAATCTTGGAGATTGGAACAATAATAGTGATATAACAAAGAATGTGTTAGAGTATTGAAAAACAAATCGAGTGATGCATTTTTGCATGCATGCCTTGCCCACCTATGTTTCTTCTGAGTCCTTCGTGATCGAGGGCAATGGTAACTCTTTAAAAAAATCCCGCAGCCCCCAACACAGGGTTTAATAAAACATGCGATACCTATTGTAAAGCACAGACAACAACACATCAAGTAACCACAATCTGTAAAATTTCTGCAATATATTTTCAACCTTATTACAATAGTGGAAGGTTAGTGTTCGATTGATATTTGGCAGATTCAGGTAGGCTGACCTGCTGTTATCTACACATACACAGGTAAAACTATAGAAAAAGAGCTAGTCACAAAAGAACTCACTAACGGCCGTTCCCAATAACCTATCTATCTATTGATTTGCTTACTATAGATAGAATTTTGACATTAGCTCCATACAAGTATGTAATGTTAAATTCCTATCTCTAGTAACCAAATCGACAGATGGATAGGTTATTGAATTCCGCAGTAAACCACCACTTACCTCTTAACAGTATTTCAAACCAAATAACTCTCACTTTATTTACAAAAAACTTCACTTAAAACCTGAAATTTGCTGAAAGTAATTAACAACAAAACAGTCGGCGAAAGGCGTAGAAATTTCTAGAAAACATGCATTACACTAATTAATTAATGTTAAGTGGCAACACAACGGATTAAGTGTTGCCAGAGTTAAGAACATCGGCTAATTAAGATTTAATTAGACTGCATTGTAGTGTAGTTCGTTAGTTCTGAGTTTAAAAGTTTTAGGTTTTATTCGAGTTTTTGTTCTCTATGAATTAAGTGTTAAACTTTTAAGTAGTTTTAAAATCTTAGAGCTAAGGTACAGATGACAGCATGTCACGGCACCAGAATCTGTTTTTACCAATCAAATATTAACCTTTAACTATTGTGATAAGGTTGAAAATTGCCGAAATTTGTCAGATTGTGGTAACTGCTGTCGTCTGTACAATAAGCTGTATTTTTAAAACGCAGTCAAATTTCATTATTTTGAGACCAAGTGTGGGAAAACTAATGTTTATTTTATAATAAAAGGCATTTCTATGTAATACGACCGCTTAGATCTTATTAAGGTTAGATATACATGAGTGTTAATACCCCTTTGCCTTTCCACGATGAAAACAGCCCTTAGCGACACAAAAGCAGTCAAAGTTCTGAATATAATAGGTCCTTTATCTTTTAATCTTTAGTTTTCTTTCGCAATCTTTATGAAAGATAACTATCTCTTTGTTAATAACACGCTTTTATTACTCTCTATACAAATAAATATTTCCAAGTCAACAGCGTGAAAAATACTCAAATTAAACTCTATATTTTTCTACTATTTTTTAGATTACCGTCTTTCAGTTCTGTAGTACGGAGTTTGTGACATTTATATAGTCATGGTTCGGTTAATTTAAATGTAAAATCTTAAGGCGTCCGTGCCCGCTCCATGGCAGGCGACCATTGGCTTCGTCCGCGTTTTAATTAAACCTCTTTGTTTGTCAGCTATCTTTGTACAGTCCTTGTATACGTCCAGTACATGAGTAATTAAATTATTTGAAAAAGGAACAGAAAAGGAAAAATAATGTAGTTCAACTCGCGCGCTTTTTGTTTTTCGAATAAGGAATTTGTTTTGCTTGTGGCGGGAATAGTAATTTTGTGTTGAAATATTTTTAATTTGTAAATTAATAAAATGTAACTTATTTCTTACTAGTCTTACTGTTTTAAGGTGCAGTTAACATTTGTTGTCAGGCAGTACAAATAATTTATTTATTTATTTATTAACACACATATTTACTTTGCCATTACAGATATAACTTAACCTAATTCGACAGAGTAACTTAAAAATATATTCCTTAACTATAACTTAACTATATTTCCTTACAGACTACACAGTAAGTGGCCCTTGTGAACTCGCTCAGTGTACAAATAATAAGTCATCCCTTGAAACTGGCAGCTGTCAACTGCACAAAAACCCGGGTGCATTTGTATTGTATTTCATTAATCTGAGCCCTGGTGGCACTATAATGTATGTGACCCATAGTTCAAGACAAGGGTTACACGATCAGTCTGGGGTTATTCCATTCCATCAGTCTGGTCAGAATTGTGGGAGAATTATCGTGTAACCGGTTGATTGACGGACTGATGGTCCAGAATATACCGTGTTTTTCGTCCGTCATTCTGGCATCAGTCTGAGCCGGGCAAGACTGATGGAATGATGGCGTCCTAGCCGATTATCGGCTACGGCGGCTGTTCTCATATAAGGAGATCAGCCAGCTGCGCAAGACATATTATAGTGCACAAGCATTTACGCTGACACAGGTGCTCTCCTTATTCCCTCACTCTCATAACCCGATGGGACTGATGGAATGGAATGACGCCAGACTGATCGTGTAACCCTTGTCTTTGTCTAAGCACTGACTGAAGAGGCGCACAAAATAATGAAGAAACCTTTTTCTGTAGAATATTCGAGATAAAACCCAGATGCTAAAGTATGCTTCACCTCTAGAAATAATGGTTAGCTTCAACATTAAGCCAAACCAATAAATAATTCAAGAGTCGAACGTTAGTGACTTACGACCTATCGACGTTACTCACTCGAGAATTTCATAATATCGATGTATTTATCTAACGAAACGATATAGACGTGCCTATCATTGATTTATTATTATTTGTAATTATTTATTGATATACTAAACTGAATAATTGAGCTGAATAAGGACAAATTGACAAAGTTTTTTGATATTTATTGGTACAACTAGCAGGTATAGAACTACTGCTGTCATCTAACCAACCCGAATCTGTATTTTTTTCCAATCGAATTTTAACCTTCCCCTACAGTGCTAAGGTTGAAAACCTATTGCAGAAGTTTGACAGATTGTGGTAACTTAATGTGTCGTCGTCTGTTCACGCAGTTCCACCCATCTCCTGAAGAAACTAATTCTTGCACCCAGATAAGAAGTTGTCATTTCAAGGATCTTGCCTGCCTGTGTACCTTTAAATCGGTTCAGTAGCTTTGCAGGGAAGTCAGACAGACGGAGTTACTTTCGCAGGTATAATAGGAAGACTTTTTGGTCTTCCTAATGGATTTATTGTTACCAGGTTTGGAAACATAGAGGCCGATCAAAAATATTAAGGCCGGTGATGTTATTATAAATCGGCAAACACACTTGGTAAAACTATGAGACAAAGATAGTTTAGATTTTAAGGCTCATTTACACATTGCGATATCATTGCCCGTTGTTTGCCATTTTATTACAGCAAGATGCTACTTGCACTGTGTAAACGTAATCTTGCAATAGGTAAATGGTCGTTGTTAAATATTCCTGCAATAAAATGGCAAGCAACGGGCAATGAAATCGCAATATGTAAATGGGCCTTTAGTTATACTGAGAAATAAACTGAATAAACACAATCTTACCAATTTTATTGGGTTTTCACGAGAAAAAATATATACCCGAGTAAATTATCTCTGGATAAAAGATTCGCTGACCCGTGAAACTCTGAAGGTCGTTTTAGGAACAAAGACGTATTTCTTTCCATCACAAGGGAAGAAAATTGAAATTACTGACGCCTTCAACGGTATTATAATGGTCTCCTGACATTTTCCCCTTAAATAGACACCTTGGGTAACAAAATGGCGCCATTTTGTTGATGACAGTTCGCCTGTGACGACCTGGTCTAGTTTAAAAGTTTATGTATAGGCTGATTGGTTTTTATTTCGTTAATTAGGTTAATTTGTATTGGGGAACTGTTGCTTGGTTACGACTTGCAGTCGAAAATTTTAAAATTAAAATATTTATGATAATAAATATTAATAATATAATGTTTTTCACATGAAAGCGCTGATATACATTACAAGTTTATCTATAAATATCAATATTATCTCCAGAAAAACTTCAAAAACCAGTACAACATAATATTTTCTCGCAATAGTGACAGCTACATTTTCCAACCATACAAGATCTTATAGAACCGAATTGAAACCAGCCCAACACCGTGTACTTCCAGCAATCTATAGCTACGTGTATCTACAAACTGGCCGGTAAGGCCTGCGCCGAGATGCCGCCGGCGCGCGGCGCATCGGCGCGGCGCCCGAGGCTGCCAAATAGACAATTTTATTCCGTCAACTTGACTTTTAAACGGTGTTTTGTATGTGTTTTTTAATGATTTAGTTTTATATCTTTTTTGTGTAAATATACTAGCTCGTACGTAAGTGTATTAAAAAAAAAAAAAAATAGAAAATCCCTACTGGGCGCAAGATGAGCAGTGCAACATGAAGTGGGATAAAAGTGATGTAACTTCTATTTTCACTGGGATGCCCTGAGAGATGCCCCCTGTGCCCAGGCAACGTTCTTAAAGAGGTAAGCGGAGGCCTGAGCGTGACATTGGAAAGATCCAAAATCCAATGTGGCAGGCTCCTGAAGCTACTGGAATCAACGCCATCACCATCATTACTTTGATCCATTGTGGCAAAACTTTCAAAAATTAAAAAACTCTGTCTCAGTTTTAAAACGGGTCCCGGTGGCGCAGGCCTCTAGTTGCTAACATTTGGCAGGTTTGTGTCCGGCCTG